>PVLD010006581.1:0-99350 GCA_004027595.1 Dinomys branickii | reverse complement strand
CGATCTCTGTCGGGAGTCGCCGGGGGGCTGCGCCGTCTCGGGGGGGCGGGAGGGCCCGAGGCGGCCGCGCTCCCACTGCGCCTGGACCGATCCCCGCTTCTTCCCCGCGGGGATCGTCCCCGGCTCCCAGCGTCTGGGACTTTCCCACGTCTCGCCCCGGCAGCCTGGTCCGCCCTACCACATCTCCCCCGGCATCTCAGAGAAATACGCCCAGTTTAAGCTTCCCAGCCGAGGTCCCGGCGTTCACGCTCACCAAGTCTGTCTCGAGCTGGTGGTGTTTATTAAGGAGGTTCGCTCCCTTGCTGCTCACCCGGTCGCCATCTTCCCCGGATCCAACTTTAAACATTTTATATTGATAAGAAAAGATTGTAACTACTGAATCAAAAGATAGGTTCTGTCTTAATTACTTTCTCATCGCTGAGACAAAACAACCAACACTCACAAGTCACAGTAGGAAGGTTTATTTCAGCTCACAGTGTGTAGAGGTTTCAGTCCATAGTCAGCCAGCTACAAGGCAAGGTGGCGTGGCAGAGGGGAATGACAGAGGAGAAACAGTCCATGGAAGGCACACAGGAAGCCACAAGCCTGCTTTCCTTCTTTCCCTTTCTGTTTCACTCAGGCTACAAACATATTGGTTAGGGGTCCACCCACTCCTAGAGTAGGGCTTCCTTCTTCAATAATCCCATCACCCACAACCACAATAAACCAATCAGGGGACTGATCTAGTTCTCACACCCAATATCGTACACCTGTGATCCAGCAACCTCCTAAAAGTCCCACCTTTGAGCACATGAGGCTTTGAGGAGACACCTGGATATAAGCCACAACAGGACCTTAACACAAATGTTTGTATCTGTTCTGAGTAGATATGCAAAGTCAAGCACAATGGGAAGAGCTGCCTTATGAGAAAGCAAAGAAATAATATCTAAGACCAACAGACAAGATAAAGTGACTACGGATGTCCTTGGCTATGGGCACAAGAAATAATCCAGAGAAATATACCAGGGAAGCCTGTGGAAACGGAATCAATATTGATTCATTTGTTTGTCAATCATTTGTGGCACACAGGATAATTATTTGCTGTGTTTATCTCAATATTACTAATAATACTTAAACCTTAATTTAAAATAATGTTTAATTTGTTTTGTTTTTTAATTACTTCTGCTCTGCACCTGTCCAAATGTAATTAATAAAGCACATTATCATACAAACCTAATCAAACAGTCTGCATGACAGTGTACAATCTGTTCTCTCACTAAAATTCTATTTCAATGCTCTTTCATTAATTCATTTAGAGAATGAATGTGATATGCTTTGAGCATAGCTACCCAAAACTCATATGTTAGGAATTTAATCTCCAAATTCATATGTTGAAGGTGTTGGGGGCCCGACCTTTTGGGAAGTCACTGGGATGGGGTGAGATCATGAGGGCGAGGCCCCATGGTAGGATTAATGGCTTTATAAGATAAAAGACCGGGTCACATGTGCTTGCTCTCACCATGTGGTGCCCAACATCATATTATGACATGGCAAGAAGGCTCTCACCAGGTGCTAGCACTTTGATACAGGGCATCACAGCCTCCAGCTGCGGGGAAAAGGTTTCTGTTTTAGTAAGTTAGGCAGCCTGTAGTATTCTGTTTTAGCAGCAGGCACAGACTAAGTCCTGCTGCATTGCATCAAGCTTAAACAGGAAGCATTCTGTTCTGTTCATGCAACTAGATTTGTCTTTTGTAGCCCACTATGCCCACTTAAATTTTCATTGCGTTGATAGGGATTATTTATTTGAAGAGGGGAAAGTTCGGAATTTTGATACCTGAAGCCATCAGTCCCTCTCAGACCTACAGCCTCATGTGTGCTCTGTCAGTAAATGATACCCAATCAGTTACCAGTTTACATTTGAGCAGGCACACTGAGTAATATAAGGACACACACCGAGTACATTTCATACATGCTGTTTGATAGGTAGGATATTGTAATTTTAAAATAAAAAATAAGATCTTGACAATAATGTTTATGTCTGCTCTGAGCAGAATCATAAAATCGTGGATAACTAGAACAACTGCTTTATGAATTAATAAGAGAAGTGATAGCTCAGGCCGGGAGAAAGATGAAGCAATTGTGCATGCGTCTATCACCTAACTTATGAATTAATGTCAATGTCATATTTACAAACTTTCATATGAATGAACATATATATTCTCATGAATATCAAAATAGAAGTCCTCTTTGGTGCATGTTGCAATTTTAATTCATAGGTAGGTTGATTTCATGATGGGTCATAGGCGTAGATTTAGATGGACTCTCCTTCTCACCTCTCTCATTTCAGACCCTATTATTCTGGTTTTTGGTCCTCCACTTGAATCTTCCATAAATACACATTGTCAAAAATTAAATGCCTTTTAAATCATTATTTTGGCTTATACACAAAAGTGAGCAATGCTGATTGTTTTATATGTGCTCTTAAATATTTTACAATTATATGTATATGCATATACTAAATATATTACATTCTACTGCAACTTACTTTTTTTTACTTAGAAGTTCTTATTTGCAAATTAGTAGACCTAATTACATAGAAATAGGTAGAGGTATCAGAGCACGAATGGAAGGCTCAAGCTCTTCTATCTCCTGGAGATGCTGAGGACTTGTGAGAGACAGAAACAGGAATTTCTGCACCAACATCCTTCAGGGATGTGACTTTGCTTATCACATCAAAATGTGGACTTTAAATTTCATTTCCTTAAGTCAGGATTTGACCATCTGATTGGCTTTAGCAAATTAAGCCTTAGCAATTTTGACGTTAGCAGAAGTTTGAAAAATGCTAATGTGTTGAGAATTAGCTTTTTAATGCTGATTTTGGAATTCAGACTAGGGAGTTAGTTTGGTAAATATTGGATATGTGTCCCAGGAACCTTTGTTGTAGCCAAGCACCAGACCTGCAGAGACCATCAGGGCCAATCACCCTTAGGCAGCTCCCCGCTGTCTCTCCAGATGTCCAGGTAAACTCATCTAAATTGCCACTGCAGAGTACCAAGCATAATGAGTGATTGTGGTTTTAAATTATTAAGTTTTACACAACTTTATTATGCAGCAAAACTAACTGACACAGACCCTAACTTATCTCTCTCTACCTTATTCCCTCCTCGCTGTGATGTACAGCTTTGTTTTGGTTACATAGTAGAAATTCGGATTGTTTTATTTTTTATTTTGCAATTTTATAACTGTTTTCAGATGGCAGTACATGGGCAGAAAAGACATCTATAAAAAAGTTAAAGTCTCATTTTGAAATCAGGCAAATATGAGTGGGCTGAAATGAATCTTTTTTTTTTTTTTTTTGGTCCAGAAAACGTAGTCACTAAACTACAATATCTAAAATATCCTCTCCAAGTCCTAAGATGGAAGATTCAGTCAATTTTCTAGCTCTCAAGTTCTAGCTAAAGAATTAAGAACTCACAGATATTTCCTGGAAATGGAAAAGACAATAAGAAATAGATGAGAATGAAAAGGTACAGAGAATAGACAGGAAATGAAAGATAGGAGAGGAAGGGTAAAGGGCGGAGGACAGGCATGGAGGACGAAGGAGGGATAAGGAGAAGAGAAGGGGACTGCTGAGTATCTGCACTGGCCTCTGTAGTTACGTAAGCATGTTGGTCTATTTGGTGAGTTGTAACAAAATATTGCAGAGATGGTAATTCTTAAACAATAGAAAGGTGTTTCTTCTAGTTCTGGAGGATAGGATGCTCAGGACCAAGAGGCCCGTAGAGCTGGAGTCTGATGAGGACTGCTGACTGTTTCCAAATGGGGTCTTCTTGTTTCCTCATATGGCAGGAAAGGTGCAAGGCTCAGAGAGCTCTCTGAACCCTCTTTTGTGAAGTCGTTCATCTCATTCATGAGGGCAAAGCCGTTGAATATTACAGGGCCATCTACCTATAAATACCATCAGGTCAGAGTTTAAATTCCAACTTATAAGTTTAGACAGACACGTATCAAATTATAATGTGTCAATTCATTCTCTTAGGTATTTTGCTTATGAAAGTTTGAAATAGATTTCTCTCACAGAACTCTAACAGCAGAGCCTAACAGCAAATCAGTACTTGGATGTGAAGTATTTAAAGTGAGAGACCGATTGAGGACATGATTAAACCAAGTAGTAATTATTTCACATATATATAACTTAACAGCACTCAGTTCTATTTTAATTACATTGTCTAAGTATAAATGCTGCAGTAAGTTCATGTTTACATATTTTTATTTTTGTGTAATTACACAAATGATTAAAGATTATATTTTCCTCTAAGTATAGTTTTGGGGAAAAGGTTGTAAGCTTTGTCAAGTTTTGTTATTATAGCCTTAAAATCTGCAATTTAAAATTTGATTTATACTTTTAATTTGAATCTTAGTGAATGTATTATCATAGTTTGACATTTAGTAATAAAAATCATTAAGTATTATGGTTTTCTTTGGGAGCGCCATGTTGGAAAAATTCTACAGAACTTAAAGTTTGTTCTCACTATTGTTTATCTTTAAAAGTTCTGCAATTAAAGTTTATATTTACTCATTCATTCTGATATTCATGAATTTTTTTGTCTAAATGATCCTTTCGTTTGTTCTGCTGTTATTAATTTTTGTGGATTGCATCACCTTCGGTTTTAAAAATTAGTCAATTTTACATATGTACTTTACATACATGAGAAAATTAGCTGTTTCTTAGATACTGTCTTCGTTACTTTCTCATTTCTGGGACAAACTATGTCTATTTTAGCTCACAGTTTGTAGAAGTTTCAGTTCAGAACTGGCTCCCAGGCAGGGCAGCGTGACTGAGGAGAAGGGCTCACACTATGGCAGATAGGAAGCAGCAGATCTCCAGGGAGGAGATATACATATTCAGGTCATGCCCCCAGTGACTCACCTCCTCCCACCAGACTTCACCTCCCAGTGTCAATCCCAGCTCCCAGCCTACCAATGCACTAATCCAGTATCACACCCCCAAGACCCAGCATTACAGACCCATGACCCACCCCCAGAGTCCCTGTTGTGCATGCAGGAGACTTTGGGGGAGATATCTAAATATAAGCTTTAGATATTTTTATTTAATGAAACATACATATTTTAATCATATGACAGGTTTTAGCAATTTTTGGTGTTTATAACATACTAACATGTGCATTATCATCTTCAATATTGCCATAATTCCTCCTGTATTTGTTTGTCAATTAGCTATAGGTGTGTTTGTAGGTGTGCCCAAGTGCTAGTTTTCCTGTCACTAGGACAAGATGCTATCTGCCCTCAGTGTAAAGGAGGAGGAAAGTTTTATTCTGCACAGGCTGCTCCAAGGCAGAACCGGCATAGTGAAGTGTGCAGCGGGGCAGCACTGTTCAGTTTATGGTGGCTGAAAGCAGAGCAGAACAGCCGCGGAAAGAAGGAGTCGGGGACCAGAGAGGGAACCCACATGTGACGCCCTTAGGACCTACGCGGGATCATCCAGAAGCGTGCTTTACAAATACGCTAGGTGCCTCCCAAGCCCATCAACCTGACAATTAAGTTGAACCATCACCGCCAGTTAATTCTGATTGTCAGGTTGACTGGCTTAGCAGACTGCTGGGGCACTGAGGTCAGTGATGAGTTCGTAGCTGAATGAGCTATGAAGAGGTGGAGCCAGCTGAAGGAAATGGGTCCTGCAAATGTGAAGGCAGGAGCGGTCTCTGGTCTCTTTCCTTGAAGACTCTTCCCCTTGTCACTGCTTTCCTGATGCTGTGAGTTGAGCAGCTATGTTCCGCCACGCCCTTCTGCCAGGGTGCTTTTGCCCTTGGGCTTGCTAAACAAAGACCGAAACCTGGGAAACTTGAGCCAGAATAAACTTCTCATCCTTTAAATTTCCGGAGTCAGGTGTTTTGTCCCAGCAATGGGCAGCTGACTAATCCAGGAGGAGGGGACTTGCAGTGCACATTGAGTTACTGATTGACTTTTGTGAGAGCCTTCTGGAAGGAACCAGTAGGGCAGAAGGACGAAAGAGGGGAAAGCAGAAAGAGTAGAGGGCAAGAGAAGGGAGAAGAGCAAGAGCAGGTATGATGAAAGCACGCTACGTGCAGGTGTGAAACTGTCCCAGCGAAGCCCTCTAAATGGTGGAATTAATATGCGTTAAGTATTATAATTAAAATAAGTAAACCTGTGGTTATCAGCTAGTTACAACTTTATTGTAGACTGACTGTATCATCACATTTTTCGCTGGTGTTGTTATCCGTACCACAATTCTTTCCTTTTGTGTAATGTCTTATGAAATTTATTAGCTAGTTTTTAACTTTCAACATCACAAATACAATTGCACTGTTTTAAACTTGTGTGCGTGCGTGCATGTGCACACATACGTTTGCCTGTGTTTTTAGAAATTATATAGCATTTATTTACAGAAAACAAGTTGAAGTTCATTTTGCTGTATTTATTTTCAGAGGTTAATAGGACCCTTGTGCATTTATGTTTTTGTAATCTATATCATTAGTCTTTGTATATTTGTAGCAAACATCTCTAATAGAGGTTGCTTCATAGCAGGTACTTGAGAAAGTCAAGAGGTTTTTTTCTACTAAATGTCAAAAAAAAAGAGCTTTGAGTTATGGTAAAATTACACCAAAGAAATTATGCAGGACTCGCATGTGCTAAGGGGACAAGAGTCAGCCATTCATTCCTAAGCTCTTCCTCCAGCCCACAGTGTCTGGCAGCAGGGCTTGGGCTCATAGTGCAGGTGCTGGGGTGCTGGAAGCACTTAGGAAATTCAAATCAAAGTGTTAAATATAAATGCATAGTATAAAATGCCATTTCTGTGTAAGAATATTAGCTCATCTCATATGAAATATAAGATGGTACCTTGGTCCTTTGCTATGAAATCAAACAAAGGTGAGGTTCAAGGACATAAACTTTATCTGAACTTTCAAGCTTTTAGGGATATTTGAAGAGATAACACACATAGTTGTTAATGAATAATATTGTACCTAATTTCTGTTTTTATTCAAGGATTTGAAGAAAACAGAGTCAAATCTAACCATGTCACAACGAGTGGGGCATAGGGCAGCTATAGAAAGCTGGACATGCATGAGGTGACATTATTTTCCCAGCACAAGACTCTGCAAAGGCATATGAAAACGTAAAAAAAAAAAAAACAATTAAACAAAACAAAACAGAAACAAAGCATAATGGAATTCCCCTGGAGCAGAAAGAGGTAAGGGTTTGCTTTTCCAAAGCATTTACTTTAGAAAATGTCTAATTGTGAATTGTTTCCCTTCCACTTTGAGATCTATATAAATTATTTAAAAAGTTAAAATAAGACTTCTGTCAGTTTTATACTCCAGGAATGTCTCCCTAGGACCTGAAGCGATCTCTTTGAAATGTAAGCATCAATGTAAACTCGCTATCCCTGTGGAAATTTAACTTAGTCATTTAGTTTCAAAGTGTGACTACCTCCCATTGTAGAAATCGGAAAATTATTTTTGTTTCTTTCAATACAGGTAGTTAGAAATGGCTACCCCCAATTACAAGGTGAGTGTACATATGTGCAATGGTAACGCTTCGTGACGCCTTACCTGATAACTGCTTGTTTGTCTTGAGAACTGTGTGTATTGATTCATACTTAAGAGTGATATTTTTTTCCTTCAGTGGATTCCCCATGATGTTTATCATTCTGATTTAATGATTGCCTGAACTGTTTTCCATTAACTGAATTGTTAACAGAACTGTTTCCTTTCTCTTCTGCTGGTGCAGTGAGGTTTGCGAGATTGGCAGGAAATTTTAGGTTAAAATTCCTCCAATTCCCAATCAGTGTTTAACATGTTGTGATAGGCAGATCATCACAATCAGTTGCCTCTAGGACTCAGTTTAGCACTTGGAAAATCATCGGCAATATTTGACCTGATCTCAAGGTGGCTAAAAACTAGAAAGTTAGGGGAGGAGATTTAAAAGGAAACAGAAATAGGCTGCGTTATGTAGATATAACCACTCCTCCAAGGTGATTGTAGGCTACATGAACTGCAAACTTGCACAAAAAATTTTTTAAATGTCTAGAAAGTTATTTGTCCATTTGTTTACATTCTGCAGTCATCTTTGTGTAGAAAAATATATAACGTTTCAGGGTAGGAGTTAGTGCAGTGCCTGCTTCACAGATGTCCAAGAGGGAGGGTCAGCCACTATGGGCTATAAGCAACTTTTCTTCCCTTGGTTAGAGATATAACCCTTTGTGTTAGAGGAGAATAACGGTAATGGTCTGTGCTTTCTTTGTGCGAAGTTACTTATTGCGCAGTGTAAAGGTCTGTTGTGTGAAAAGAATGCTGTGGAAGTTAGCCAAGCTCTGAGTTGTAACACCTGCAAAATGTTTTCAGAGAATTTTTTTTAATGTGCTACTAATGGAAGAACAGATAATAGCTGCTGTGCTGAAGAAGGAAGGAATATTTTGGTGGAAAGTACATACATGAATATTTAATATGCTTTTAGAAATCACTAATCTTTACCCCTGTTTAGGGAAAAGTTGAGAGGGATAAACCTTTCTAGAAGAGCAGTGAGAAAGAAAAGCTTACTTTACACTCTGGTGGTATGAACACGTTTGAGATCTTCTAGAACCAAGAGCAAAGTATGCAAACAGGGAAGAAGAAAATTGTTAGGGCTCAGTAACTAATGACATTCCAGCCTGGTGCCTGAGCTGGAGGGGCGCTCAGACATGAGCATAATATAATAAGACCTGATGTTATTCCCACCCTGAAACCCCTTAGATTTATTTCAGCCTCCTCTTTGAATGCAGATTTCTGGACCTGATGACAGACCTTTTCTCCTTTTTCTCTCATTGATGGGGGTGGAAGACATTTTTGAATTAAAAAAAAATTCTTTGTTTTTTCCTAGATACATATAAATCAAGAAGATATAAAAATCCTAAATAATCAAATATCAATCAATGAAATTGAAGAATAACAAAAACTGCCAACTAAGAAAAGCCCAGGTCCTGATGGATTGGTTCGCTGCCAAATTCTACCAGAAAGTTAGAGATCTAATGCAATACTCCTCAAACTCTTTAATGAAATTGAAAGAGAAGTATTCCAAAAGTCATTTTTAGAAGCAAAAATTACTCTGATAAGCAAAACCAGAAAAGGACCCAACCAAAAATGGGCAATCTCTTTAATGAATAGATGCAAAACTCCTCAATAAGATCCTGGCAAATCATCAAAAAGATTATAAAGCATGACCAAGTAGGACTCACTCCTGGGATCCAGAGATGGTTCAACCTACCTAAAATCAATAAATGTTATATATCACATTAACAGAAGCAAGGACCAAAGCCATATGATGATCTCAATAGATGCAGAAAGGTTATTTGATAAAATCCAGAATCTATTTACCATTAAAAAAAACTCAAAGGTAATTGGAATAGTTAGTTTTTTTCTCAATGTGATAAAAGCCATCTATGACAAACCAACAACTAACTTCATGCTAAATGGAGAAAAACTGAAAGCTTTCACTCTAAAATCAGAAACAAGACAGGGTCTGCCCAGTATCACCACTCTTGTTCAACATGTGCTTCAAACATTAGCCGGAGAAATTAGATAAGACAAAGAAAGAGAAGAAATAAATAAAAGAAAGGAAGTTAAATTATCATTACTTGCTGATGACAAGATCATCTACATAGAAGAATCCAAAAACTCCACCGAAAGATGCCTAGAATTAATAACCAAATTTGGCAGCATAGCAGGATACAAAGGCGGTACTCAAAAGCCACTACTGTTCCTGTACATCTAATGACAAATGCAGTCATAAAGAAATTGGAGAAACAACACCTTTCACAATCGCATCCAGAAAAATGAAATGCTTAGGAATTAGTCTAACCAAGGAAATGAATGACCTCTACAATGAAAACTATAGTACTCTGCAAAAGTAGACCAAAGAGGTTATAAGACAGATATTTTTTCTTTAAACTTTAGCTGGCAGAGCCACCAAATATGGCATCATAAAAGTGTGTGTATGTATCCTTATTTCTTAGGAGAAATATATAAAGAGCTGACTGCATAGCATAGAGTAAACAACAGTGGATTTCAAATGACTCAATTCTTTAAAATTCTTGCAGCATCATGAAGTTTTGTCCTGAGAATTCCAGCCCCGTTATGTGTGTCTTCAGTTGCTGTCAGCTCTCTCCCGAGCCTATCACCGTCTTTTCATACATATCTTAACCTGGCTTTACCACACCAGACGGCGGCAACGCTCTAATACAAAAGCTCCAGGGCCTAAACATGAAAATAAGAGTATGTGAGACTTCCTTATCTCTTCATTCTGGCAGTTTTATCAGCCTGGCAGGCAACATTCATTGTAAGCCTATTATCTCTCATCTACATCTGAAAGTGTACCAGAGCACTTTGAATAGAAATGAAGGTCATTCTGTCAGTGACCCAATTGAATTGCAATGCACATCATTTTTATCTTAGTATAAAAAGCTTTTTCCTCCAATACTTCACAATGTGCTTAGCCTCATACTTTAGTCACAGGCAACAGGAAATTACAATGGAACAGAAGTATATTTTTCAGAGAGATGAAATGAAAGTGTGGATTGGATCCTTTCAGGGGTCAGTGTAGGAAATCTTTCTGTTTCCGATCAGTGTAAAATAACTAGATCATGAAACCAGCTATAAATCTATTGAATTAATGAATTTAGGAAAAAGCTGGGAAAGCAATACATTTCCAGCAAGAAGGAAACACAAGTAATTTAGGCCTATGATATTGTTATGCTGCAACATGTATATTATAATGGAAGAAAATTATGCAACTGGGGAACAGAAAATGGACACCAAGGAGAGCAAATAAAACAGCCACTGACAAGCTAAGGCCCGTGTATCAATTCCAACTCACCACTTATTTTTGTAAAGGAAGGTTTATTGGAACTATTCTACCACCAGTCTTCATGTCCTATCAATGACTCTTTTTGAGTATATTTATTTAAATTTTTTTTGACAGGGGAATTAACAATGGTCGCTGTATTACATATTGATAACTTCAAAGTGTTTTCTCAGGAAAACACATATACAATTTTGATCAAACAACCAACCATTAACTGTTCCTTACCATAAAGTGACATAAGTCAATAGTGGAACCATGTTAGCCACCCTGCATATACATATATACATACATATTTGTCCCTTTCTTCCTTTTCTCCTGTCCCTCATCTCATTTACTCTGTACTTTTGAGCAGATTCCCTTCATACCTCCTAATTTATATTCCCACTGTCAGGTTCTTACACTAGTGATACAATACATTGCTTGCATATGTTCCTCTGATTTATTTCACTTATGAGTATGGTGCCTAATTGTGACCATTTGCCTGTAAAAGTCTTAAATTTGTCTTTCTTTATAGCTGAGTAATATTCCATTATATAAAAATGCCAGTTTTTTTATCCAGTCTTCTGTGGATGGACATTTGGGTTGCTTCCACAATGTAGCTATTACAAATTGTGTTGCTATAAACATGAGTGCACATATATTGCAGTGATATGATGTTTTCAGATCTTCTGGGAAAATACCCAGCAGGGGAATAGCTGAGTTGAATGGGACCTCTAGACCTAGTTTGCTGAGGAATCTCCAAACGGCTCTCCACAGTGGTTTCACCAGTCTGCATTGCCACTGAAATATTTAGGAATCAATCTAACAAAGGATATAAAAGATTTATTCAATGAAAACTACAATACTCTGAAAAAAGAGATCAAGGAAGATTTCAATAAATGGAAAAACATCCCTTGCTCATGGTTAGGAAGAACGAACATTGTAAAAATGGCCATAGTACCAAAATTGTTGTACAGATTCAATGCAAGTCCCATTAAATTACCATTAGTGTACATCACAGATTTAGAGAAAACATGCCTTAAATTCATCTGGAATGAGAAGAGACCCAGAATAGCAAAGGCAATCCTGGGCAACCAGGAAAAATCAGGTGGAATCACAATCCCTGACTTGAAATTATACTACAAAGCTACTGTAATAAAGTCAACCTGGTACTGGCTAAAAAATAGGCCTGAGGGTCAATGGAACAGACTGGAAGATGCAGCCAGAACCACAAACACACTCAACCACCTAATATTTGACAAAGGGGTCAAACAAACTCACTGGAAGAAAGACAGCCTCTTTAATAAATGGTGCTGGAAAAACTGGCTTGCCTCTTGCCAAAGACTGAAAATAGACCCAAGTCTATCACCATGCACCAAACTCAAGTCAAAATGGATCACAGATCTCAGTATTAAAAATTTTTTACTAACAAAGTAAACATTGCCTCCTTTTTTTCATTGCCTACTTTTTAAAAAGAGTTCAATACAAAACCTATTCTTCATAACTTTCCTAGTGTCTTTCCTACAATACATAAATTGCGTGATTTATATGTTTTATTTATATATAATATTTTAAAATTGATTCATTGATATGTAGTTGTTATGGCTTATGTCTAGTTGTCCCCCATAGCCTCATGTAATCATCAATGGGACTTTTGGGGGGTGGCTGGATCTAACTGTGTAATGCTAGGATCAAGGATGGAATGTGGGGTTGACTGGTGGTGCAGTGCTAGGATTAAGGGTGTGAGTGCTACTCACCTTCATGGTGGGTAGGCTGGATAAGCATGTGGGGACAGAAAGAGTTACTGCTGGTATTTGTTAACGTGTCTTCTGGCTTGCTTCTTGCCTTCTGTCCATCCTGCTTTGTTATGGACCATTTCTCTTCTTCAGTGACCTTCTGCCATGCGCCCCTGCCTTGGAGCCAGGTGACTAAAGAGGAAACATCTATGAATTGTAAGCCAAACAAACCTTTCCTCATTCAACTTTGGGTGTTTGGCTATTTTGTTTCAGCAGTGACAAAAGTAACTAAGACAGTATCATTTTCCTCTTTTCTAACATACGTTTTGCTTTCAGGATGGTGAGCCATTTGAGAATCAATAAACAGAATGAGAAATTATTATATAGCTACTTTTCAGTGACAAAGAATCTAGAATCAGGATCCATCCATTAGCACCTATTTTAATTCACCAGTATTCCATTCTTTTTGATCCTAAGTTTTCAAAGTTTTTGTATTCTTTTCCCATTTTTTAGAAAACATTGTCATCTGGGCGATTTAAAATTCATACAAGACTAAACACACTTTATTTTAAAAACAAACTTTATAGGATGATTGAGCAGGCAAAAAATACCACAGTGTACTTTTCTCTGAGAACTAACCTTTAGTTCTCCTGAATAAGAGGCTAGTGTTTATTTGAATCTCACTCTATAATAAGAAATTTTGTTTTGCCCCTTAACAGTGTTGAGTTTTAATGGATGGAATAGAAATTTCATAGCATTTTCCATGTATGCACGCATAGTTTTAAGACTTTGTTTTCTTAAAATCTCCCCTCAGTTTGCTGAAACTACTCATAGGTAGGTATTGGATTCAATGACTAAATGTTGGACTCTATGGATATGTGCTTGGTATTTTCAATTTATGTTTTTCTGCTCTACATTCAGGTGAAAATTTTTTCCAGTACTGGGTATTAAACACAGGGCCTCATACATATCAAGAAATTGTTACCCCTAAATTACACACCCAAATCCTTTTTAAGTTCTTATTTTGAAATAAGATATCCCTTAATTGCCAATGCTGGCCTCCGACTTGTGACCCTTCTTCCCAATCTGGAATTAAAGATGTGCCCCGTGATACCCAGGGAGGGCAGAAATCTTCGAGATTAAATTTGATCACTTGTTTCCAATCTGTGACCCTTTTATGTCTACTTCAGCAATTATACAAAGATAGAGCAAACATAGAGCAGAAAAATATAATTATACATTAATTTCTTATAATGTTTGCTGTGACTGCTGTTTTTTCGAAGTAGTTGATGGTTATATTTTTGGACAAATAATCCTTTTAAGTATATCTGATGTGAGTAGGGAATAAATTCATCCTTTTATCCCTGGTTGTTAGTTGTACTTGTCCACATGAGTCTTTCTCAGTCTTTTATATTTTTTCTTTCTTTTTCAAAAATACTAATCGAGTCACTGCATGGATAAATAGAGGTAGCTGGTACTATTTAATCTATAAAAGATTTGCATAGATTTCTTCTTCGAATCAGATGACTGACTATAGATTTGCAAATAAGTTGAATAGTTGGATTCCCTTTTATTCTTTTAGGTAGGGTGTATAGAAGCAGTCTCCCCCAGCTGACATAAAGAAGCTTTCATTTTGGCAGCAGAGACATTTTTGGTTGCATTTTAGTCCAATTCATTCTATCTGTTCCTTTCTTTTGACTAAACAGAGCTCTCTAATATTAGATTTCTCTAGAAGACAGCTCCTTGAACCCTGGAGTGCACAGTTGAAAGGGAAAATGGCCTGATTGACTCAACCTTTCTGTGCTCAGTTCTTCAATTATGTGTCTTCTCATTTGTTCAGTGATACACAATTGCTCTCCAGTGTGTTATCTCTGACCTTGAAACATCCAAGTTTGCCACAAAAAAATTATATCAAACTGTGGTCATCTTTATTATATTTCCTTAACCCAATTATTCCTCCAAGTTTGGAGGTGCTGATGTCAGCATTTCTTATCTTTAAGTGCTTTTATAGTTTCATTATATACGTATGAAAATATTCTTACATTTGTGTGAATGAAGGTGTGTGAGCCTGTGTCTATATCTTTCTGCAATTTCAATGAGCCCTCAGGAGAGGACAGAGATTGTTCTTGCTTGTCACTTTGAAAATAAAGCATTCTAAATTAATTTAATTTCTTCTCATAGAATAGGCGGAGCATATATCAGATACTTGTATTTCTGAGAGTTTCTATCTAGAGACAATTTTAAAACCTGGAGTTATATTTTCTGAGTTAAAATCATCTCTCTCCTAGTCATCGCTGTGTAACCAAACGCAAGTGCACACTGATGCAATTCACTCAAGAATACCACAAAAAATCTGAAAGAGTTGCTGTAAGGAGTAAATATGCTTCATAAATATGAGTGTATTGCATGAAATCAATGAGTAAGTACTTGCTGCTATTATTTATTTATGACTGTTAAGCATAATTGTCAACTTCACTGTATTAAGACATTCCTGGACCAGGTATTTGATGATGGTGCTGTTATATGTGTCAGAGAATTAATCTCCTGGTGTTTATAGCTGAACATGCTATTAGGATGCAGGGCCCAGGTGGAAGGGGCGGGTCACCGGGAATGTGCCTTTGGAAGATAAATATATATATATATATATATATATATATATATAATTGGTTTTCTTTCCCTGTGCTCCACTTCTGGGCCCACAGCAAGTGAGTAACTTTGTTTCATATCCTTCTACCCTGCTTCTGCTTTGGAGCCAGCTAAGAACTACACTCTCTAAAACCATGAACCTAATAAACTATTCCTCTTTTAAACTGTGCATGTGTCAGGTATTTTGGTCACACCAAGAAAAAGGTAATATTGAAAATTGGTGCCAGAGTTGTTGCTGTGGCTCTACATGGCCACACAGTTTAAAAGTCTTTGAAACTGTTTTGTGGGAGGAGTTTGAAAATGTTTAGAAAATCAGTGTGGAGAAAGCCTGGATCGCTGTGAGCTGAATTGATGAGTGATTCTGTTTGGAATTCAGAATACCAGGATCCTGATAGGAATGTGGACAGTAAAGACCAGCCTCAGAACATTTCATGTTGGAATGAAGATACTATTGGGACTTATGGTTTATGTTCTGGCAAAAATTTTGTCTACATTTTGTTCATGTCCTAAAATGTGTGAGGCTAAATTTAAAGGTGGTAGACTAATTGATCTGGCAGAACAAATTTTAAAGAAGCCCAATACTTCCTAGGAATTGCTGGTTGCTTTAACTGGATTTATAGGAAGAATCATGAGGAACAAGCGAAACAGAAAGTTTTAAAACATTGAAGTTGGCTCTAAATAGAATCATGTGGATAGGGGTAAAGTTTGGGCCAAAGAAAGTATGGTTGTTGAAGATATAAACGCCATTAAAAAGGAAGCATGTACAGTCAAACCTTGGATTGTAAGTACCTTGATCTGTGAGTGGTCTACAGATGAGCAAACATTTCTAAGAAATTTTAACTAGATGAATGAACAATGTCTTGCAATATGAGTAATATCTCATGCCAAATGTCACGTAATCACAACTGGTTTCTCTCTCTCTCTCTCTCTCTCTCTCTCTGTCTCTGTCTCTCTCTCTCTTTCTCTCTCTCATCTGCTCTGACACACAAGTGCTTTGGATTAGAGGTTTTTCTAGTAAACCAAAGTTTTACTGTAGTTTAAACTGAGGGCATTTGAAGAATCAGAAAGACCCCAATCATAGGAGACTCAAGAGTGCAAAAGTGCAAACCTCTTACCCGAGAAGAGAGCCCCTGAGTTCCCTGCTTAACAAGGGCCACATAAGGAATTGGTCATATGAAATTAATTTCATCCTATTCAGCTATCCAGGCATTTAGAAGACACTGCTGCCATGATTCCAAAAGATCTGGGTACTGCTTGGGTTAGCAGTAGATCTTGATATTGTCCATGTGATGCTGATTTTTTAGACCTGCAGACTATAAGGGGCTTCCACCCAGGTTTCAAAGGAAAGCTTTGCATACTGAGAGGGAGATGCGTGAATCTCTGAGAATAAGGGCAGCATTTCAGCGGAAACACAAAGCTGGTGACGTCAGACCCATGAGATGTCTGCCTAGGAAATCTTCAGGTAGCAAGTAGATCCAAATTCAGAGAGATTTTAGGTGCTGCAACCAACCTGGCCATAGGGAGGCCCTCCCCTAGCCCTTTGAAACTCTCTTCTTATCTCTTGATGCCAGATATGGAGATATCAGACATAATGTTTTCTCGGTTTTGGTCTTGCTATGATCTGTTCTTTTTTTATCCCTTTATTCTTTTTTCAAAACTTTACCAAAGTTCATACCTGAGAGTTTACCCTGAATCTCAAGAGATTTGGAGTAAGACTTTTCATCAATGGTGGTTCTGTTGAGACTTTGGGGGAAGGGATTAATGTGTTTTTGCGTGTGTACCAAATATAATTGCATCATATTAGCTAGAATTAAGAACTTGCTGTTATCTTTATTTGGGGGTTACTTAAGGTTTAAGGAAATATGTTGGGGGTGTCACATTGACAAGAGATGGGCTGTAACTGTTAATTGTGATTGTAAATAACTGGATTGAGATTCCTGGAGAGTGAATTATGGGTGTGCTGTAATTATTAGTGGGTTAAATCCCCGAAGTTCACAGCTGAATGTACTCTCAAGAGTGAGGCCCAGTTTGAAGAGGTGGGTCACTGGGCTACCCTTGGGGAGTACATATTTCTTACTGGCATTCTTAGTATGTGCTCCACTGTCTGGCCACCGTGGAATGACCAGCTCTGCTCTCCCATAGCTTTCCATGAGGTTTCTGCCCAGGGGCCAGCACACTACAGAATGAACATTCTGACTATGAACCTAAAAAGTCTTTCCTCCTTTAAGTCATGTATGAGTCAGGTATTTGTGCAAAAACTACAATTCTTCTTTATAAATTATAAATTTTCAGGAGTATTATTTATATGTAAATATGAAGAAAGACATTATATGAATGAATAGAAACAATTTGGTATGTTTATACTGCACTGAGCAAGGTGGCAACCATTACACAGGAATGTGTAAGTTTGCAATTAATTAAAGTGGAAAAAAACTAACTTTCTGCCAGCCTAGCCACATTTCAAGCACTTAATGGCCATGTTACATTGATTAGCAGAATTAGAGTTTTTTCATCACTCAAAAAGTTTTGTTCAATTACACTGGTCTATGATCTTTACCACATAGTCAACTCAGTTAATTTCATGACAGAGACATATATAACGTTAGTTTACAAAGACTAGGAGGATTATAACTCACATGAAGGAAATGTTCAAAGCATATAAATTTTCAGCTGTCAGATAAGTATGCTCTGGAGACGTGTGCAGTATGATGACTAGAGTTAATACTATGCTGTATAGTGAAGTTTGCTGAGAACAGGTGTGCTTTTCACCAAGATGAAAAAGGAAAACAGAAAGCTCACCTATGTGAGAAGCCCAGTATATTAACTACATTCATTGTAATAATAATTGCTCAACATGCAAGTATATTAAAGTGTCACATTGTATTCAAATTGATTTGCCTGTTCTACCTCAATAAATGTGAAAATATCTTGAAAATGAAAGACCCAAACTTAAATAAAATTCTATACAATTGAAAAAAAGAATATTCTCTTATCCAATATCTATGAAGGCATTCTTTTGTAAGTTACACACTTTTAAGGAAGTGATTCAAAATGGCCTCCAGTGGTGACCACTTAGAAATATTGTTTTCTTGTGTGCTATGATCTCCAGTACAGTTTCAATCCTACTGCCTTTCCTACGTAGCATTCTCTAGCTATACACGGAGAAGCTCTGATTCTATAGCAGGTATTGTACTGAACTTTGTTCTTCCCAAGCTATCAGCAGAAAATGAAGTATTATAATTTTGATTTTGATTGAATGTTGTTGATAGCTGAATGTGATTATTTTTCAAATTATAGTTTCCAAATGGATTTAAATACTACAAATATTCTATTTCTTTTATTTGAGAGCTCTACTTCTAGAATTGTTTGCCTTTCCCAATATATTATTTTGTTAATAGCTACAGTTGTTTAATTTTCATTTGTAAGATTACCATTCATTTTCTTAGAATCAGAACTAATGTCATTATAAATGATAAGTAGATATTAACTACAGTTTAAACAAATTTTGATAGTGATGCATCAAAACAGATTTATGATTGACAACATGAGCAGTAATCACACATATATATTTTGTTTTTCAGGCATCTGAACAATAGTGTAATTTAATAGCTAATGTCAATCACTGTGACAAAACTGAAATTAATTACTTGAAAAGTGATGAAGTAAATTTAAGAATGCGTGTGGCAGAAAAATTCTAATACCAGTGACTAAATACACGTTTTATCTATTTATCATTTTAACTGTGTAGTGTCATGGCCCTCAAAACTCACAGATTTTAAGCACTGGAAAGTTGATTAAAAATACAGATTCCCAAGTTCCCACTTTGTGGTTATAGCTCTATAGTCCTAACACAGCAGCTTGAAGAGAGAATCTGGTTACAGACAGAGGAGTAAGGCTTTTGAGGCAAGTGTACTGTGAGGGAGTGATTTAGGGTTTGGGAATCATACAGAGCAGGAAACAGGAGACAAAGGGGATATGAACAACCAAGTCACACCTGGGAAAATGGACTTAACGACAATTGGAAGACAGAGAGAAATAGTAACGGAGAAGAAAACCTCCATCTGTCTTACAGCCCATGAGACCTGCACTGAAATTTCATACGGAATTATATCCTTACAGAATATACAACTTTCGATTGACGGCAGCGACTGATAAACCATTTGTGAAAGAAAAAATTGCGTGTTAAGATGAAATGACACCCTGCACCCTGGCTCACATTTGTACTGCCAGCACAAAAAACTGCCGGTTTGTACTTAGAAAAATATCATAGATAGTTGGGCATTTAAGCAATCCTGGTAACCAATATATGTATGTTCTGTATCAGTACTTATTGTCAGTTCCAATATTTGCCTTCTGTGAACAGCACATTTGAATAAAAGGGAAATCTCTTCAACCTCAAAGTGAAGTTCATACTAGTGGTTTAAAAATACATCAGCATGGAAACAATTGAAAAGGATTTTAAAGGCTTGAGGAATGGTGCACTTTTGACAGGAAATATTTAAGAGTAAGGGTAAGATGAGAGCGCTCCAGATGATCACTCTAGCTACAAAAGAACTGTTGAAAATTGTGGGATATTTCCAAATAACAACTGATCATATTGCCTGCTAGTGTTGTAATGTTAAAATGTGAAGGATGTGTAAGATACACTTAGAAATTACTGGAACATCTCTGTAAAGAATGTTTAAAAATAGGTACCCTATTTATTTTAGTAGGAATTACAAAGATCCCATTGAAGTGTTCTGATAATCTATTTAGCGATATCAGTCTTTCATTTACACTCAAACTGGTTCAACAGGAAAGATTTAAGGTAAACTGACTTTCAGATGGTATTACAATCTAAATGAGAGCAAATAGGCAAACAATCTTGAGTAGCAACAAAAAAGAAAGGAAAAAACAACAACTCAAGCATTGGATTCAAAACCAGAAAAGAGAAACTAAGTCTAAAAGGACTTGTAATTTTGGGGTGTAGACGTCCAGGTGGCAAAAGGTTATAAAACACAGACTCAACAAAATTAACAGAAAAGACATTTTTCTTTAAATCCATGCAAACTTGTCAACAAAGGGAGTGGGCCCAAAGGATGGATAAAGCCAGGGAAGATCAAGGAAAGGGTTTTTCAAGTTAGAGAAAGATTGCTCACTATCACAATTTTTCAAACGTTATTTATATTTAAACTGTCTTTCATTTTATGTTGTTCAGAAGCAAGTTAGTATTCTGATTCACTTTCAAATACTTTCTAAAAGTTACCATGCATTATGTAATAATTGATAAGTATTGTTTAAAAGAAGTGTTTACTAAGTGTAAGAGAATCTGAACAGACTTTTATGTTATCTGTCCATACTATTTAAAATCAGATCCACATAATTGGCTAAAAATTCCAAGATTCAGTGTATATAATTATATTTAATTATCTGTAAGAAATATGTAACTAAGTAGCACTTTGCATATTAACAAACAATAAAACAATAGAAAAATGTTTACAGCATTGAAAAACAACACATATTTACCATATGTCATTGATAGTTTCTTGGAAACATATTGGTCAACAACAGAAATTTACAATGAATGATTGAAAAATTGGGTACTATCTTAGTTTTTTTTTTTTTTTATTGCTGAGACAAAATACCCAACACTTAGAGTTAAAGGAAGAAGGTTTATGTTGGCGGACAGTTTGGAGAGGTTTCTAGCTATGGTCAGCTGGCTCCAAGGCAGGATGGCATGGCAGAGGGGCCTCACAGAGAAGAAACAGTCCCTGGAAAAGCAGGGCAGGCAGAAAGCAGCAAAATAGCAAAGTAGCAGGCAACAGCAGCAGGCCTCTTTGTCCTTTATGCTCTAGCCACGCCCAGAGTGGGGCAACTTTAATCCCAGCATTTGCCATTACTCTCAGTATCCCACCCTTCATCTCATCATTACACACCCTCAATCCAGCCACTTCTGAAAGGCCCCATCTAGGACCCTCTTGAGGCTTTGTGAGAGACATCAAGATACAAGATGCGGCAGATACTCAAATGCAGGAGGGTAAAATGAGACCCTCGTCTCACAGCAGATATACAAATAAAATTAAATGGATTAAAAACTTTCAACATAAACCCAAAAACTGTAGAAGAAAATAGAAGAGAAAAGCTGTATGACTGGTCTTGTGCAATAGGAAGAAAATAGGATGACAGGAAGGGGAAGTGGGGAGGAGGCGGGGCAAAGCAAGGAAGGGAAAAGAAAGAAAAAGGGACTAGAAGGAAAACAATGGAAACAAAGCTTTTGTAAATAAGGGAAACTGGGGTTGAAGGAAAGGGAGTGAAAGGGAGAAAAAGAATCAGGGTATATCTCATACATGTGCAAATTCCATAAGATGAATGTTACCATTATATACATATATCTAAACTGTACCAATAAAATTAATTTCAAAAAGTATCAATGACATGACTCCAATAACACAGGTAACAGAAGTGAAAATACAAGTGGATTATATACAACTAATGGGTTACATGCGACAAACGGATTATATCCAACATCTCCTGCTTGGAAAAGGAGACAATCAACAGAATAAAGTGAAAACCTGCAGATTAGGAGAAAATATTTGCAAATGATGTATCTGAGAAAGGATTACTATCTAAAATATATGCCACTGAATTCAATAGCAGGAAAATAACTCACTAAGAAATGGACCAAGATCTGAGTATTTCTCAGAAGAAGACTACAAGTGGCCAATGGTATATTAAAATACATTCAACATTATTAATCATCAGAGAGATGAAAATTAAAAGTGCAAGTAAGATACCATTCACAGCTATTAAAATGGTTATTACCAAAGAGACAAACAAAGATTGGCTGGGATATGGAGAGACGGAACACTCGCATGCTTTTGGGAATGTGAATTAGTACAGCCTTTATGGGAAAAAGTATGTAGGTTACTCAAAAAAATTACAAAAAGAACTACATATGATTCAGCAATTCCACTATAAGTATACATCAAAGAAATGGCATCACCATGAAAAAGATATCTATATTTCCATACTGATTTCAGCATTATTTCTAAATGTCAAGATACAGATCAGCCTAAGTGGCTGCCATAGTTACTTTTTTTGTGGGTGAGACAAAATACCCAACACCGAAAGTTAAAGGAGGAAAAGTTTAGTTAGTCCACTTTTTAGAGGTTTTAGTCCATAATCGAGTGGCTCCAAGGCCGAGTTGCTCAAAGGAGAGGATAACCTTTCACGGAAGCAGTAGGCAACAAAGGTAAACGAGAACAGGGACAAACCTCTTTCTATCCCTTATATTGCATGTGGGATGCCTGCCCTACAGCAGGTGTAGCACTCCTACCCTTAATTCCAGCATTGAACCATGGATCACTCACAAATTCTAGGTTCAGCCACCTCTGAACATCCTGCTGTTCATGACTACAAGAGGTTTGGTGGGGACAAATCTAGACACAAACCATAACAGTGGCCATCAGTGAATAAGTGGATAAATAAAATGTGGTGTATCCCTAAAACAATACCATTCAGTCTTAATGAAGGAGAAAATTCTGCCAGTTGTGACAACATAGATGAACCTGGAGGACATTATGTTAAGAGAAATGAGCATAAAAAGATAAATACTGCACAATGTCAACAATGTGGAATCTCAAGAAAATCAAATTTATGGAAGAAGAAAAAAGGACAGTCGTTACCAGGAGTGGAGGAGACACTGGTTAAATGTTATATTTCAGTTGCACAGGAGGAATATCTTCAGGAGATTTATCACACAGCCTGGTGATTATTATAAATTACAACTGCTTTTTGAAAATTTAAAAATCAGGTAGTAATATGAGTGCACACACATCGGAGAGGAATGAGTTAGCTAATATTCATTATTGTTGTATTTTTAGTTATTTTTAATTTTGTTACATTTTTGTTCCATAAATATTTCCCAGATTTTTTTCCCTTTCAATCTTTAAAATAAGATATTGGGGGCTAGCTCAGTGCTTTTGCATTTTTGAATCTTCATTAATAACTTTTCATTGCCTTGATGCTTATCATATAAAAACTAATCAATCAAAAAGTACTTTTCATGTGGTTTACATTTAAGTGATACCTAATAACCTGTGGTCACAATTGCAAAAATAAAAGAGACTATATTGTGAAACTAAGTTTAGTCCCCAGTTATGGTTAACTACATAGAATGTAGGCAAATCAAAAGTACCTACATAATCTAGACTCATTGGTTAGTATATGTAAATACATTTTTAAAAATCATATCCCATACATCCTGGACTGCTTTTACTCACCCTTTTCTCTTGATAGTCATTCCTTCTCATAAACTTTTATAACACTTGTATAGAATATTTAGCATGGTTGTGCCGTAATTTGTTTAATTAAGCTTCTATATATGACTATTTGTTATTTCCCTAATACTTGTTCTTGTAAAAAGTGCTTCAATAAATCACCTTGTATATATTTCCTTGGGCATATGTGATATTACATATTTGAGATATTTAAAATATTATTGCTATTTTGGGTTTTTTTTGTGATAGGGTCTTACTATGAAGTAGGCTGGTCTTGAACTCACTATGTAGCACAATCTGGCCTCAAACCCACACCAATCCTCCTGCTTCAGCCTCCTGAGTACTGGTATTATAGGTGTGAGCCAACATGTCCAGCCTGAAATACTATTCTAAACAGCCTGTAGTCCATATGGTACATGAGAATGTTTATTGTACTCCACACCTTGTAATATATTTTAGTCTTTACATATTGATAGAAAAATAATGGTATTATTCATCATTTATTCTCATACAATTTTTTAATAATTCTCATATAGTTTAAGTTTGTTTCTCATATAATTTAAGTTTTATATTTGATATATAATTAAAAGTCATTTGTATTTTTTTCTAGCACAATATTTGCTCCACTATTTTGTCGATTTTCTAGGAACCACTCTTGCCTGTGAGGTAGACACCAGCAGTGATAATTAAAAGTTTACCTTGTTTCCTTCAGATTGGCCGTTTTACTTGATTTGGAAAATTACATGAATCACACTGACTTGTGACATTTTGGGGTTGCGATATTTAAAAATAATTGTGACGGATTCTCTGAGTTCTCCTCTATTGTTCCAGCACATCTTAAAGTATATTTTGAAATGGTGACCAGATGAAATTGAGCCGCTGCTTTTGGTGTGAATGCCTGAATGTCTTGGATCAGAGTGACCCCTCCATCCTGCTTTGGACCATGTCAAATGGTGAGAATGAATCCTAGAGATTTTGAGGTCACTTGTTATCCAACATAATTTAATCTCTCTCCATTAATAACTGTCAGATATGTTCTAATTTTTTCTTAATCTCTTATTTTTTAAATGTTTTAAACCTATGTGGAACTTTTTTATGAGTGTAGTTTGTTTCTTCTGATTTGACTGCAATAATGGTCCATGCAGAGTCTTAAAAAAAAATAGACAAATTAATATGTGTTCACTACTGTTTAGTTATTTCTTCTTAAATTTTTACATCTTGGCTCAGTCACCAAGTTATTTTGCTTAATGACAAGTTAGAAATGCATTTTTAAAAATAGTATATATTTAATCTAATACCATTTACTAAAGTGTCTTTTTTCACTACTCTATCAGCTTTATTTGAAATATCCACTATTTCAAAATAAGTGTGAGGAATACCTCCTCATGTTTTCTCTTTGAAATCTAGTGTTCCTTTGCCTTCTTACTGTCCTCCAAATGACACTACCATTTGTCTTGCTTTTACTTGTTTATCTTTGTAACTATATTGAGATCGTTAGCATCAGAAGGTTAATGGGAAAGATATACATGTAAATCTTGGAACAGGGTGAAAGCAGATTTGTGTTGGAGACCATGAGCGCATGATTTTAGGGCTTCTGAGAAGGCTTAAGTCATGGAACTAAAATCCAACAGAAGAATGGAAAGGAAAAGTATTTAGCCACCACCTCTAGTGCCTCCCTGGGTGAGGCTTGCTCTGCTTAACTCTTCCATGCTGCAGAGCTGTAGGCATCTAAGTGCGCAGAGGGTTTCTGCACTTACTGCCTTCTCATGGCTTTAGAAAGACCCATGCCAGAAAGAAAGAAGTTCACAGTGGACTCCCAGGGAGACACCACTGGTTACACTGTCCAAAGATGAATGAAGATAATTGCTTTAGTCATTGTCAAAGTAAGATCTGTGGCGTGAATTATAACACAGTGCGTAAGAGATGTCTGAATCATTGTAAAAATCAGATTATGTTCTTGTATATAATTATCCTGTGTTTTAACAGACCAGATTATTATTCAGTTACAAGGCCTAATTTCTACTTTATCACTTGTTCATTTTGATCAGACTAATTTGTACCTGTAGATGACTTTCTTTTCAGTCTGCTACTTCTGATGCTATCTGTCCTTCAGTGTTTAGTTCAGATAATTCCTCCTTTAATTTGGCTCATTAACAAGAAGCTACTCCTTCCATTCCTTCCAACTCTTAGATCCCAATACAGGGATTTCTAGTAGCCTCAATGAAACACATCTTTGCAAAAATAAAAACATATTTTTCCTTTTCTTCATATTGTCTGACTCTATCCCACCTACTGAAGTTGGAAATTTTTGATTTGATTCCATTATACCTGTGAGCAACTATTAATTCCTTTTTTGCCTCAGTTGTCTCATCTATATAATTGGTGTTAATCATAGCTATTTTCTCGGTTACTTCAGGTTTTTAACAGTAAGTTGTAAGTAATGTTCTTGCAGAGAATAAATGCCCTCCAACAGTTCTCTATCTACCTTCAAGACTATATTAAAGCTTAGGCAAATCATTTTTTCCCTTCTGAAGTAGTTCACTTCAAATTTAATTGTCTACACCTAATCTTCAATGACGATGGCAATGTTTTTCAGGCTCATAGGTTCTTTGACTGCTGCAGAGGTCATACTGCAGCTATGACGCGCGGGGCAGGAGCCCTGTGAAGCGTGGCAGTGAGGCCAGTGTGGAGGCAGAAGGAGCAGGGGCAGGAAGCTCCTTTGACTGTTGTGCATTTGGAGCCTGCTCCACCTTTGAATTTCCGATTTGATAAAACAATACATTTTCTCATTTTTTAGGCCTGTTGAGGTCAGATTTTCTGGCTGTTATTGTTTAAAGTACCTACCAGGATACACACTTCTACAGCTTTGTGAATGTTTTTGTTTCCTTTTTTCACTTACCTGAAGCTCTGCTGTTAGCCACTCCAGAAGGTCAGGTTCCAGGAAAATATTAAACTTCAGGGAACACAATGGCCTCAGAGAAGCAGGACTTCACATGCAGGCTGGGGTTGCTTAATGTCTCTCCATGGTGCACAGCACTGGTTTTGTTCCAAGGCTTCCCACAGCCTCTGAAGCCACACATCCCTGGAAGCGACTACCCATATGTTCACCTTTATTACTAACCTGAAGTTTCCGGGCATCTGGTAAATTACAATAATTTTGAGTGCTTAATGGTGATTTCATTAGAGTGAAAAAAAATTACAGGAAACTCTCTGCCCCTCATTTATTTAAAACAGCATTGCACCGCAGCTGAGAGCTAGCACATTGTCACACTGAAACAAATCAAGTAGAGCGAAAAAGATAAGCTCAGTGTGCCCTTAGAAGCCAAGGAATCAGATCGTGTTCTTGCGTGCTTATCTCGCTTTCTCTGTGTAATAAACAGAGTCTCTTCTGAGAGAAAGGAAATTTCAACAATGTAGAATTTACTCCACTGTAGGATCCTGATTTTCTAGAGGATGTATCACAGAGTATGTAGGACAATGCTGGCCACAGAATGACAGATCTTTCTTCATCCCACACAAGCCAATTCTTCATGAAGGGTTCCTTTGTGCAAATCCTGCAGCACCTGGCTGGATGTCAGTTCCTGCAGTACTCTCCACTGCTCTTACTTCCCTGGGTTACATTCTCTTGTTGGTGTAGTTAAGTTATCAAGTGGTATAAGTGTTATGTCAATACCATTTCAAATGTAAAGCATAGGCCATGCAAAGGGTAAGGCAAATTGTTTTCCAACTAAATGTTGGCAGCCTGTCCTTATAGATTAAGACTAGATCTCTCCACAAAGCACTGAAGCAGGAAATTTAAAAGGAGGCAAATAGAACACAGATTATTTGGCAACAGAGATAAAACAGTTCATTACCTGTTAATGTTTGCATGTTTCTGGTTTTGAACAAACATAAAATTACAGATAACAAAGTGACACTTAATAGACATTGGGCGTTTTAAGAGAAATGTAGCTTCTAAGGACATTTATCTTGTATTCTAGAAAAACTAAGAGGGGATAGATATTATCAGACAAAACTCATGGGGAGAAAATGTAGAAGAAAGAACTAAAGTCTCACCTCAATTCTATTAATTTTTAATTATGGAAAACACCTTCCTGCTTGCAGTGACTTAATTTTCAAATTTATTATGAAGAAATTAAAATTGGCATCTTTTTTGTAGCACTATGTTGTGCCAATAAAAGTTGAAATGGGATTGTAGATGTAGTAGTGCGTTACCAATTCTAAAGCATAACATCAGCATTGAGATCATTATCTTGCTTACAGATACATTACACTTGTTTTGCAATCTGCTGCCTGAGTGTCAAAAGACATGTGGAATATATGGATGCGGTGTAACTGAGAGTCATGATTTGCAGAGATGTGATGTTGAATCTGATTCAGCCTCTCAGGTTTGGGAAGCAGTCTAGAAGCTATCTAGTCCTTCTGTAGCTACAGTTCCATGCCCTCAGGAGATTTTCAGTATGTATTAAGACACACCCTGCAACAGAGAGATTAGCACTTACTTCTTTGAGTCCTCTCTCTGCTGTCTGAAATGAACTGCATCATGTTTTGTCTACAGCCCGCGTCTTACAAGGAAAGGGTTCAAGTCCTTGGTTGGTCATTTATTGTTTTGCTCACACTGGCTAACTCAGTTTCAGATTTAACCACATCATTTGTAGAAGTGTGATAATAATGCTACACATATCATGAATTCCACAGTCTTTTACAGATGCTAGTCATTGTCCCAAAGTGAGAATTCATTTTCTCTCGCCACCCACATCACCATATTTGTTGTCCGAACATCAGCAGGAATCATAGAGTATCAAGGGTGATCTGTGTCATCCATATCTAAAGTTCCACTTCTAAGTGTTTTCCTTTAAAAGGGATATCATTCCATTAGTATGAAGAGAAAATGAGGATTATATGTGAGCTCTGAAGTCTCTCAAATACAGCTTAATTAAAAAGCACCAAACGTTTTCTTTTAAACAATAGAAGAGACAAGAAAAAAGTGCACTCGGTTGGTGAAATAACTCATGGAATAGAGCATAAGCTGGCAATTTCACTGTAGAGGGGATGCTACACAGCTTTCAAAGGAAGACATGTAAGTCAGGGAAGAGCCCCTTAGCAGTCAGTTCACAAAGCCACCGGAAGAAAGCCAAAACTGCGGTGGAGATCCCAGGACTCTGGAGAAGTTAGGAACATGTAATGTCTGCTGTGGAAAGCTGTAGGCCTTGAGTGGAGACAGTGCAGGAGAGAAGTCAGGAGGGCTGAAATATGCAAAGTCAGAGGAACACAGCTGCCACAACCTCTGAAACTCACATTTACCACTGCATGTTGTGGGTGTTGGATATGGAGCTGTAGAACTTAGTGCTTATTCTGCGGCATTTTGATCTAGCTTCGGTCAAATTCTTTTCTATCTCTCCATTCGTTCCTCCTTTCTGAGATGGGGATGTTTACCCTAGGGCTTTGGGGAACTCTTAAACTTGTTTGTGATTTTTACAGAGGTTCACACCTGTGAGTTTGCCTTAAGTCTCAGAAGAGACTTTTATGCTGACTTTTTAAAAGTGCTGCATGAAATCAACATACAGGTTAAATAGTGCATTGTTTCTCTTGTGTGAGAAATCCAAAGGGTGAGTGAAGAGCATAATGGAGGGTAGGCATTGGGAAAGTAGGAAGAATATGTTCAAATGGGAAGGAGAACAAGGGGGGGGAGTGCAAGAAAATGGAGTTAAACCTTTTAGAAATGAGAAGGGCAAGAAAGGTTGAACTGGGAGGGGGATGGGAAGGAAAAGAATTAAGATATATGATGCACAGGTACAAATTCCCCATTATGAATGTGATCAGTACGTATGAGAAATATGTGCTAATTTAAAATAAACTTAAAAAATTAAATGCTGAATTGTTGAACCTTTATGGAAACGTTATTGCATGTTTGGTTGTAGGCAAGATAGTTGTACCATGGAGGACAGAATTATGACCTAGTGTTTATTTGGTTAAGTATGTTTTAAGGAGATGTGTTTGAGTGCTAAATTGATGAAGGATTCATTGTGATGGTTAAGCTTGATTGTGTCAATTTGATTGTCTTGGGAGTCACCCAAGTGGTTCATAGAGCATACTTCTGTGTGTATCTCTGTGTGTCATGGAGATGTAGCCTTGAGTAATATATCTGGTCCTTAGCCCCTTCCTCTCTGGCACTAACCCTCCA
The DNA here is from genome assembly GCA_004027595.1 of Dinomys branickii. Taxonomy (NCBI): domain Eukaryota; kingdom Metazoa; phylum Chordata; class Mammalia; order Rodentia; family Dinomyidae; genus Dinomys; species Dinomys branickii. The sequence goes on along the minus strand of PVLD010006581.1, from coordinate 69,690 downwards.
ATATGCCTCCCAGGCACCAATAACCAAGCATCTTTACTGGTCGCACCCTTACACCATGATGTTTCTGTCCTTCCAGGTGACCATGAGCTGAATCCCCTTAAAACATCAGCCAAATTAAACCTCTCTTCTGTTAAGTTGTGAGTGTCATATATTGTGTTCAGCAATGGGAAAGACACTATAAAGGTCTGAGAGTCGGATTTCCAGTGTTCTCCCACAAGCATTCACTTTAAAAATAAATAAATAAATGTAATTATACACCTATTGCTGTGTTTCTTCTTTGTATGGTAGGAAGTGAGTGCTGGTATCACCATTCAGCCACTTTGAATAACTCTGAGATCTTGAAAGAAGAATCCCTATCCTGTTTTAAGTGGCCTTGTATGTCCTGAACATTTCAACTATAGCTCTTCAACTGGCAGCTCAGACAACAAATATGCAGCTTAGGTGCCCTGGGTATGAAGATCTCTCACATGAGAAACGTTCCATGTATCCATCATTCATGTTCTTAGAGAAGATCTGGCTCAAGGTAGCCAAGATTTTTCTCACTTATTCTGTTCTCACCTTCTGTTTTATGCTTTATTATAAATATGACTTAACTTATAGAAAAGTTCTTAAGTTTCAATCTCAAATTTTCACCAGTTTTCCATCTTGAAATAAAATTAAGCTCATCTCTGCATATTTTCAGAATATCCCTCTTAATATTCACTTATTAATTCACTCATGATAATGGAATTATTTTTCCTGACCATGATGGCTGGTATTGTGATAGATATCTGTACAGTATGAGAAGGCTCTATTTAATTTTCAACTTGTAGGAAAATACATATATTTTAAATGATAGTTCTTGAGATTCACGACTGTTCCTCCAATTCCAAAAGTTGAATTTACTGATAAATTTATAAGCTTTTAGGAAGGAAGATCAAGCATTCTTAAGGAACATCCTTATAATGACATTAAATATACACATTGCGAATCATCTTTTATTGTTTTCTTAACAAATCCTATGATCATTTTCAGTTTTGAGTGCATGATATAAATAAGTAAATAGCAGAAAGTGACAAAGTCGACATCATCATGTTGACTGCATAGGTGAGGAAATAAGACTTAAATTGGAAGGTTCTAGAAGAAATCCCTAAATCTCTCCCTTTACCAAAGTAATAAATGAAATGGTAACAGTGATTCTTTAGAGAAGGGCAGAGATTAGTGTGACTGTCAAAGCTTGAAAGATTCAAATGTGATTATTTGTATCAGATCACAATTTAATTAGCCAGTTTGCTAATTATAGAAAATGGATGAAACATGAAAAATGATGATGGATTATTTAAAACCCAATCTGGAGGTGACTTCCATTGCAGACCCCTCTTCTCAATGTTGTATTTTTTTGGAAAAAAATCAATACCGTCTTAGACATCTGAAATGCAACTATTGATCTCAGTGCTTTTCCCCTCTATTCCAATGAAAGTTGAACTTTGAAAATAATTTGTTTTCACCCAGTAGGGACAGTGATACACTTTCATCCTCATGTCAGATCACAACTGCCATCTACTTCTGTGCCACAATTTAGTTGGTAACAGGGTTGATATATCACGTTGGTTCATTATTTTAATAATATACTATCGCAGGAACTAAAGAGCAGGAAGCAGCAGGAATAAAGTTGACTCGGGCAGATATATTTCAGTAAAGCTTTTACTGTTCAGTTTAATAGGATACAAAATGATGTCACCGTGAAAGTGAGTGATCGATTGTGCTTCTAAAAACCAGTACATTGTATAGATAGCTTCGATTTTGACAGCTGTGCATACTTGATTGGAGTACTTTTGCCTCTTATTTACCTGTTGTTCTAAAAATTCTACTAGTTTTGATTAGAAAAGAAAGGTCTTTAACAAATCCAGACTGCAGTGCAAAATTTGTTCACTAATGAATCATTATAATGACTCCCTGGGTACGGTGGTAGTTGGAATCCTGGAGTCTGTAGCAAACACAATAGGAAGAAGGGTGGAAGTACCTATCATTTTAAAATGACATTAGCCTTTCTTGAATCAAACAACGTCTCAGAAATATATGTTGGCTTGGCAGCTCGGGTACAGTTAACAGATATAACTATAAGATGGAAGAAAATATTGTGACTTGTGTTACATACACTGGGGCATAAACTGTATACAACTGACCTCTACACTGTAGGGCATCAGTAAGGGTGAGCGGTTTATAGGAGCAGGACATTCCGAACATCTGTCCTGCTGTGCTACGAGCTCACACTCCCTTCACATCTATGACTTCAGGGGTATAAGCACAAGTGATATAAAATTTTTGATTGAATCCAAAATTCAATTAGAATTCAATTATAGTTCTTCTTATTGGTACTAGAAACACAAAAGGTAATATTTCAAAGGTTTTTGCCATCTGGTTAAAAAAAAACCTTGAAATCTCATCATCTCTTCAAGGGTCATTAACCATCAGTGGGTAAATACAGGCATGCATTTTAAAAGCTAAAGGTAAAAAATTCCACGCTATTGATCAACCAAAGGAGGTGAAAGTTACATGGTTCTGTGATCAGGTAATCACCTTGTGATGGTTGTGGCTAAAGCTATAATTGTTATTTTAAAAATGGTTCATTGAGAATACTCTGTGCATGTTTGCAGTCCTGAGTCTCACATCCAACTGAAACCTAACAGTAAATACTTTCAATTAACTGGGATGAGGCATATGTTCTTCCTGGATGGGCAAACTCATTTAAATGGGGAGTGCTATGAAACACTTGACGGTGTTTCTTTAATATTGTAAGATGGAACCAAACTCCCTTGAAAGGGATTTTTAAAATATCTTTCACTCATGAACAGAAGAAAAATGACTTTCTGCCTGAATTTAATAGCCTAAAGAACTCCTTTTCAAACTTTTAACTTCAATAATTAAACACTTTAAATCACAAGAAACCTCCTAAATATTTGATTTTTTTTTCTTGCTATGTAGTTCAGACTACCCTCAAACTTGCTACGTGGCCAACAATGGCCTAAAGTTCATGGTTTTCTTTATCAACCTCCCAAGTACTGGGATTGTAGATGTGCACCACTGTGCCAAGCTTAAATATTAGTAAGTAAAACTAACCTGAAGTAGCTATATGCTTAATGCTTTTTGTGAGTTTATCATTAGTGACACAGAAGTTTGTATCCAAGAGTGTGAGTATAGTTATATTTCATACAAATGCCTACAAAGTTTCCCATTGTGGTAAGGGATGTCAGTAACCTCATGTAGGGGTTGTCAAACTAAATATTGAATCTGGATTCACTTATGATTCACTTATGAATCATATTGGACTAAACATTGGATCCAGGCTAAATCAGGATCACTGCTTATTTTAGTTGATTGCTGAAAACGTTAATAGAAGACTATGTCATGACATGAAGAACTTTTGTGAAATCAAATCTCAGTGTTAAAAATGAAGTTTCATTCGTCCGCAGCCATATTCCATCATAAATGTATTTCCATGCCTGTGTGTTGTAACGGCAGAGCCGAGCAGTTGTAATAGACCCTCTATGGCCTGCAAAGCCTGAAATATTTTCCATCTGACTTCTATAGAAAAATACTGGAGATCTTGATGTATAGGATGGCATGTTCCTCATAGGAGCAGAGGCTTATTTTGGGTTTGTATATGTTCCCTCTGGCAGGGCAAACTTTGGATTATGGTCATGGTTTGCAGCCTGCATATAGCCCAAGCTCTGTATTAAGTGACAGCAGCACCTATGCCCTCCGCTCTGGGTCAAGCTAAACAAACTCAAGTTTTCTAAGCTTCCCCAGAGGTGCCATGCTTTCTCAGAGGTTCTGTGAACTATCTGTATTCATTTGCTGCTGTGAATAACACAGTACCACAGACTGTGCAAATCTTAACAAAAAGAGGTTAATTTTGACCTACAGTCCTGCAAGTTCAAAGCTGAGTGGTCAGTTTTGATGGTGCCTTTATTTCTGGTAGAGTCTTGAGGTAGAACAAGGCATCATATGCAAAGATGCAGGAGTGTGTGTGCATGTGCATGTGCGTGTGCGTGCGTGTGTGCGTGTGTGCATGCGTGCGTGCGTGTGTGTGTGTGTGTGTGTGTGTGTGTGTGTACTTGAGTATCACTTCCCTCTTCCTTTTATAAAGCCACTAGGATTCAGTCATGGGGTCTCTGAGAGCCTCATCTAACCCTAATCACTTCCCGAAAGCCTTATCTCCTAACACCGTAGTTAAGGTCTCATTCTGTTAATAACTCACAAAGGAGATTAAATTTCAACCTATAACTCCCTGAAAATATATGCAAACTATGTCTGAACCATAATGCTATCCAAATCCTTCCCTTTCAGAGTATGTCAACAAAGTTTGTATTTACAGCTAAGAAATCTAGTATTTCTTAGCGTGGAACAAACAAAACAGGACTGAGGTAGGAAGAAAAGAAAAGGAAATCCAACATCACAACTGAGGAGAAGTTTCATTGGAATTAAAACCTGGAGGGACTGCTGGTATGAGGACCAAGTGGCTCCATGTCCTATAGACTCTCATAGACTCAAGGATTTTACAAGGTCAGGCCAATGAGTAGTAGAGTTGCAAATGGGCTGCTATGGCTGTCCTTCAGTTGGACAGCTGGCAGTTTGTAGGCTGTCCATAGGAGATCTGGAGGAGAGACCATGACTGACCTTCAAGTGAGTAGCTCGTGGGAGCTGGCCAGCAGGCAGCTTGTGAGTTTGGAAAATTGAAGCATTAGGAGCATGAGAACTGAGGGGTGTTTCTGAATGCAGCCCAGGGCTCGAGGTTTTGGTCGGATTCCTTTAGAGGTAATTAAAAGATGGAAAAATAAGTAGATAAAGTTTAGGTATGAAATGTTCTCTGTTTTATGTGAAGAAGCAACATCCCCAAACCTGATACTTAGACATCAAAAGTAAGTAAAATAGCTGTCATGTTCCAAGAAATATAAGCATAACAGCATTGATCAAAATTGAAGAATAAACTCCAGAAACTTATATACCAAGAGAATTTGAACTACAACAAGTGAGAATAATTTTCTAACCTTTTACTGTATTTTAATCTCCCTTGAGTGAAACATGTTTCAAAGTAGTCACTGAGTGTCAGTGAAAGATTCACTCATAATTCAAGGGGTGAGAGGCGAGAGAACACTGTGCTGGGAGGGGAGAAGGGAGGACTGGACCCTTTCTCAGGCAAGTTACTTTTCCTAGAGAATCTCAGTTCCTGCATTTTCACATCTGGGAAAATTTGAGCTTTATTTTAGGATGAATTAGGACAAAATGAGCACTTGTGAGGAGCACTGATATTTATTAGCACACAAACATTTTGAGAATTAAATTTCCGACTAAAAGTTACTCTCCAGGTAAATTTGGGCAAATCCTTTTTAATGTGACATTCCTTCTCTTTGAGTGAGAATTACAATCATATCTACCACATATGATTTTGTGAGCCATTAAGTCAGAGAGTTCATTTTAGCTGCCGGCAAAGCATCTGCACATAAAATATGGTTCATAAGGATGAAAAGAAAGAGGCTTAATGATTTGGTTAGGATGATCTAAATAGGAAGAAGTGGCCAGGGATACAGCTTGCTGGCACAAATGCCTGCCTGGCAAGTGCAAGGTCCTGAGTTCGATTTTCAGTACAAAAATAGATAACTAAATAAAAAGGAACCAGTGAGTTTAACCCCCAAATTCACCTTGTTTGTCCAGGAACCAACACAAAATGCTCTCACCATCTAGGTGTGCTTCCTTGAATAGGTGACACTTGACATAGATATGGTGCAAGTATTTCTTTCTAGACCACACATTAGCACCTTTCACATTGTACTTCCTTGCCCAACTACTTTTTGTGAGTGTCCAATCACACAATCCTGTGAATAGAACCACGCACTGTGCCAGTTGCCCACTGAGCCCGAGGTCCAGACTGTCTTTTGATGGCCTTTCCCAGCCCTAAACCCTTGCTAGGGAGCAAGGCCTGCTGCTCCCTGGTCCCTTTACCTGGCACCATTACCAAAGATGTCAGGATTAACTTTTCACTGGTTTATGTATTATTAAGGCAAATTTTTAGGAAACAGCTTATTTTTTGGCTCATTGTTTATTTAATTTTGCTTAGCAAAAAAATTTTAATAACATTGTAAAATCAAAATTTGTAGTCAGAAAGTGTCTTAGGGCATGAGAAAGGGTTTTTATCTGGTGTTTTAACACAACACCTGAAGTGCAATGAAAAAAATCAGGGTTTTGCCTATTTCTTAGTTCACAGAAAAATCATTAAAAGATTTAGTATTTTTAAAAATCTAAAATGTAGTTATGAGCAAAAGTCTCAAAAGAATCTTAGTTTTTGAGAGTTAAATTATAATAACACATTCTAAACATTTCAGTATGGCTACGCTTAAGTACGAGGGAGGATATTATTTAATCAAACGAATTTAATTCAAGCCACTTTAAAACTAAGAAATATTACCTTTTTCTTTTCTCAGACGTCTTTCAAAAGTTGTAGCATATGAAAAGCGCACATTTCTCTGAGGTCTCATAATTCTCCTCTGATGATAGACACTTCACTTTCCTTAAGTTTGGGCTTCTCTGTGTCTAATTGCCTATTCGCCCTATAAGGAAGATTTCAGGAATATTTAGCACTGTCTTAAATGAAGCTGTAATTACTGCTACAGATTATCACATGTTGTAGAGCACCGATGAACATCAAACCTGAGGATTATAGTCTAATCCTCTTAATAGGTGAGAGAAGTGCTCTTCATGTGACCTCGTCTTAAAAAGCATGTCAGGTGAAAAAGAGATTTATAACATTGCATTTTATAAAAATCAGAAGTATCGTATTCCTAAATTTGTAGCGGTTCTAGATTGTTTAGGGTTGGCGTAAAAATGCGATGTGTTTGCGTCAGTCCCTTTCCTGTAGCTGGGACACAGCCCCGGGACTCTCACAACTCAACAGAGAGGGTTTTCCTAGGTCACATTTCAAAAGCTTCAATCTATGGCTGGCAAGTGTGAACATAGAACATAGCATGGAGGAAGCAAAGAGACAACCAGAAGCCCAGAAGGGAGGGAATTACTGCATACAGCTCCAGCCCGCACCCCAGGCAGGGCCCAGCAGCCTCCAGCCAGGCTCCGCCTCCTAAGAGCACAGTCAGCTGGGAGCCCATTGGTGCACCAGTCCGCCTATAAGCACGGGCCCACAGGATCTAACCACCTAAAAGCCCCGCCTCTGATCTCAGTGGGACTTCGGGAGCTCTTCTATATCCAAAACCATAACATTATTGCTAATCTAATTGGATTTTTGTGCAGCCAAACTTGTACTGTATTTGTACTTATTAAAAGCAGCGATGTTGCTGAGAATGTGCTACCCTCTGCAGCCAACTAACTCACTTTTAACCTCTTCACGAGATAGCAGATGGCAGGCCAATATGAAAAACTTTCCTCTGAAAATAAACTCACTTAATGATCAGTAAGAGAATATTAATTATTTGTTATGGAAGATAGAGAGCCAGATGTCAGTAACACTGATGAGTCCTCTAAGATGGATAAAGAAAATTCATGCCCGAGATAGAGTGGCATGTTTCGGACTGTTCAGGGAATGAAATATTCAAGGAAACAAAGCCAGCCTGTAGAATAAATAGTTAATTTTTTTCTTCTTGTAGTTTAAGAAGCGAGCAAACTTTACTGGAGAAATTGCTTTACATTTTTCTGTTGTTGAGAACTTACACATGAAAACCTTTGAAGTGTTGTTTTGAAGAGTTGAAGTATTAATATATTTAAGAGAGCTAGAGATGCTAGACAGTCTGAAAGTTTTTCTGTTCAATAAGTAGGAAGCACGCTGTCAAAAAAACCCAAACATTATATGTACCTGATCCAGCAAGTGAAAAAGTTGCCAAAAATATGAAATTTATGAAAATGAAGTCATAATGAAAAAAAGGTTATTTTTAATTTTAATTAATTTTTTGTTGCTGTATTGGGGATTGAATCCAGGACCTTTCCACTGAGCTACATGCCAAAGCCTCTTTAAATTTTTGTACTGAGACAGGGTCTTGCCAAATTACTGAATTGCCCAGGCTGGGCTTGTATGTGCAGTCCTCCTGCCTCAGTGTCCCAGAGTACTGTGATTACAGGCATCACCATCATGCCTAAGAAGGTTGTGAAGCAGCTGATCTGCAGCTTCCTTGCGTCTTCCCATTGTGCAAGGAAATGAGTGATCCTGATGAACAGATGAAAAACTGATCTCTTTTTTCTTTATGGAATAGTACTGGGTGAAGTTAACTTTGAACATCACCAAAACAATTCCTAATGATTTATGAATCTATTCTGTTTAAGAATTTTTTGTGGACTGCAACAATATGACATCCAGTAATAGGTGCTATTGTGTGCTGTTATTTGAGTAAATAGAGCCCACTATGATTATTAATATATGTATTATTTACTGAAGATCTAAAACCATAACAGGAGACTAAAGGAGATAGTTGATCAGTTAGTGTTTTGTTGACAGTATAATCAAAGTGTGTGTTAAAGAAAATCAGTGTATCTCTAATAGACAACAGATATCAAAAATTTATCATATCCAAGATAATCTTTCATATTTTTGCAATAATAAGCATATATTTTGTAACATCAAAAAATAAACATTATAAAGTAAATTTTAAGCAGTCAAATCAAATAATTATATATTCACTTATTTGAAATTTAGTAGTTTTGGTATCTATCTGTATATGAGTCACCAAAGCAGCAAAGTGCAGTGATAAACAGCCCATAACACTTTACCCTAGAGGATCTGCAGCCTGAAAGTGTGGTACATGTGAAAAGGCACCTGGTCCATGCAAACTTGTGTCTATGTTTCTACATACGTGTACCTGCCTTTATCTACTACTGTTTCTATAGAGGAGTTGTTTTATTAAGAATAAAAGAATTACCTTTTATTAAATACTTTTAAGGAAAGTTTTGCAGATTTGTGGACACTTGATGTGGCCTTTTAATGATAAATAAGAACAAGCCAATCTTGGAAATAAGGGGATGGCTTTCCAACTAGGAAGGACATAACTAAATAAATTTGCATGTTATATTCACAGTCAGATAATAATTGTAGGATAGTAGGAGGGGCTAGAATTTTAGAAATAATGTTGAAAAGATACCTCCATTTGAACTTCAGATTATCATTGACCTTCCAAATTATTTAAGGAGTTTAAATTTCATCTTCCATGTTTGAGGACTTTAGATGGACTTTGATCAATATGTTTAAGTGAGCAGAGTTGTAATTAAAAAATGACAAATTCAAATGTAAATTAAAAATTTCCAGGAGGCTAAAGATGAAAGCCTTTCTCTAGTGACCTAAGAACAAACCAGTGTCAGGGCCGGCCTTGGAAGTGAAGGGCCCATGGAAAGCGTCTTTTGCAGAGCTTCTATCTGAGCAACCCGAGTAAACAAAAATCACAGTGAGATATGATCTGAACAAAATGGAGAGAGAAGTATTTAGTCGTTTAGGTCCCTGAGAATATTTTGCAGCTTTGATGTACAAAGCAATCACCGGTTTGTTTTCTATATTGTCCAATCTAGCATTTCTGACTAATTTTATTTCTACCACCAAAAATAGCAGCACCATTCTCGTTTTAATGCCATGACTCATGCTTTACTGAGAAAATAGAGATGTTCTTGCTTCTGCTGTTCTCTAGCCTTTATTTAATGTATGTTCCATGATCCAGCATGAGGCATGACACTGTATCAGCCGTCATCAGAAAGGCTGGCTTTTAGGGCTTCTCCTGCGTTGCTACTCTTCTTAGTTGATGGTGACTACAAATATAATTCTTGACCATTTAACAAAGTGAGATAAGAATGCTCATTTGCTTTCTGCCTATACTAAGTCCACTGTCCATCATGTTGTAATATAAACATAGATTTGTGTCTTCTCTGGAACTCTTTAGGCTACAAGCAGTGAATTCTAACACTGTGCTTTCTTTCCGAGTTGATGATCTCAGATTCTACACTGGTGTCAGTGTGGAAAATAGAAAGGGGTCTGTGAATGGAGAGGAATGGCATCATTCAGGTAGCAGGGTTTAGGATATACCTGGCCAGCAAGGATAGGGAAAGTGAAGACAGGAAAAAGGGCATTTGGTGTCAGTTCTGCAAACCTCAGGTGCTACGGACTGGAGGTAGAACCAGAGTGGAAAGACGGGTAGGGAGGAGCTGAGCTGTGGGCTGCACACACAATTAAACACAAGGATTGTTTATGGGCTGTTGATAGTCTCTAACCCCAAGTACCCTGAACACATCCTATGTCTAAATGGATGAAAATCATTGCAGTTAGAGTTACTGGCTTCATTCTGTTATGTGATTCCATGAGGTAAATACCATATCTATCAGCTGGAACAACCTCCTTATGACTAGGGCCCTAGGATGACTCCAAACTCCTGAGTTCCAAAGCTCCTGTGGGTATCCAATTGAACTCATGTATGAAACAGTGTAGGATAAGGCAAAGGTTCAAGCAGGGTTGGACTGAGCTCTGTCTTGGCAGTTGTCCCATCTCTGTGTACCCTGCTGGATGGCATAGTTGTGTCAGGTCAATCTCAGCCACCATGGGAAGATTTAAGCATTTTCAGGAAAGCCTGTAAAGTATAGGATGCCAAGACTGAATGGCCAGGGCTAGGGCCTCACTTGCGTATCCTAAGGGTGGTACTGATGACTAGGCTAGATCAGATAAGTGACAGCATGGGCTGGAGAAGGATATGCAACAAATAAGGGCAATTTATGGCTAGTACATGATATAAGAGAATGGGAAACTGTGTGATTTATACATTGTGTTTTGAACTAGGTAAACTTGCATTTCAGAGGGCCTTAATCTGGATGGAAGGAAAATTTTTGTAGGAAAGAAAACAAATTGATATACTGTAAAGTAATTAAGTGATTGCATTTCTTTTTCTTTTTTTTTTTTTTGGCGGTACTGGGGATCAAACTCAGGACCCTGCGCTTGCTAGGCAGGTGCTTATTCCACTGAGCTATATCCCCAGCCCTCAAGTGATTGCATTTCTGTGAGATTAGATCTGTGTGCAAACTGATCAGCCAGTGATTGTTAAAAGTAGATTCTAATGTAGTAGATGTATTTTGGGCCCTGTAAATTTGTTAGTAACAAGCTTCTAGATGGCACTAACTTTGGCCACTGGAGAACTGGATTTTGAGTAGCAATTGCTCGGCTGTGGTTCTGGATGACTGGGTTCAAGGTCTCCTAATTTCTCTTAGAAGAAACAGAATCATACAAGAGGCATTAACATACTGCACCTTTTCCATGGGTTATTTCTCTGTACCTTTTCTGTCTCTGTCTCAGTTATTCACAATACATAGAAGATACGCACACAATAGACCATACATAGACAATGGAAGCAATTGTTCTGAAAACCTTGCATAATGCTGGCTCTTCCATAAGTCTAAGAATTCATTTTAAAGTTGGCTTTTAGTTATCTATGACTAAAAGCTCAAACACAGCATCCCCAAACTTAGAGTATTAGAACAGCGGCTTAGTGCCCCTCATGATTCTGTAGCTTTACTCTTTTGCACCATGTAGTTTGGGGGGGAGGGGCTACTTATCTTAAACTTCTGAGGCTTCCACTGGGATATAAACTGGGGCTGTCAGTCAACATTCATGGTCTTCCTCCCTCTGTGTGACTCTCACCACGGTGTTGGATTTCAACCAGAGCGAATATTCCAAAATAGAGAAAGTAAGAAGTTATTAGGTCAGTTAAGGATCAGGCCTAGAATGGGAGCTGATTTTTTTCTACTTTTACCTTTTAAGGTTCGAATCGTTATACCGGTAAGAGGAGGAGTACATGAAGTTTGAAATTTGTGAAGAATAGTTCTTTGGTGAATCATCAAAGTAACTGTTCACCACAGACTTTTAGAGAAACGAAAATAGTTACTAAGAATTTCTTTTTTGGTTCTTTCCTTTTGTAACATACTTTCTTATCTGTCACTATTTGATCATTAGAAAACAAAAATAATTCTCTTAGAAAATACGTATAGAAAATAGTAAAAGAGAGTGAATGAAAACAGAATGAATACAATGCATGGGGCCGTGTAAACTCATAAAAAAAGTAAAGAGCAAGACTGTCTTTGTTCTATGCAGTTTGTGAAAAAAGATGTTTCATCTATATTACAACATTAACTTGCTGTAATTACCCGGATCTCTGAAATTCTTTGATCATGGCCTCCTCTTGTTTAAATTACTGAAGAGCCCATTCAGTTGACATTTTATGTCTAGATTTTTATGAACTGCAAGTTTACATTTTATATAGCAGTTTATTTCATGCAATCCTTAGGCCACTGTGATTTAGTAGAATTAAAATTGAAATAAAGTCAAAAGGCAATTTCTTGAACATTTCCTAACTCAAGCAGACTCTAAGACCTAAGTTAAATTCCATGCAAATAGTACATAATGGAATGCAATATTAAACCAAATTCTTCTAAAGAAAAAGCATTATGAAATTGAAATCATTTCTAAGAGGGTTGAGAGAAATAACATTCCATCTCATAAATCTGTGACAAGACAAAGAGTTTATACAACAATATTCGTCCCTTTGCTTTAATGTACTTACTTTCTGATGCACATGGTAGTGACAAGATGCTCTAAAGAAACATTTATCTAAATGTGTATTTAGATTCAGGGCTTGTTTGACCCAGAATGAACAGTGCACATGCCCTTACACAGCTGCATTGGGAATAGCATATAAAACACAGTTTTACTTATTGTCGAAGTGCAATTTAGGTTTTAACGGCTGTCACATTTTCTTCATTTTTAAATATTTACTTTTCAATGGTTATAAAAGAAATCTCTGTGGCATCTGTAATAGTTATGTAAATATGCTCATCCATGCTTTTAAACTTAGAGGAATATCTTTCCAATTACACATACAATTTTAATGAATTTTACTTTGGAATAATTTAAGAAAAGAATGTAAATGCAGTGCAGAGACATTCTTTTTATTCCATGTTCAATTCTTCCCACTGTTAATCATTTTTCTCCCCCCATGTCATAATTGTCAAAAGAAAGAAACCAAAAATTGATATATTTTTCAAATTATGGACTTAATTTTAATTTCACCAGTTTCCTTTTGATAGTCTCTTTGGATTCCAGAAGCCAGCCCAGAGTGTCACATGGCACTTCTGTGCCATCCTGACTCAGTCTCCCCAAAACAGTGACAGTTTTTCCCCTTTCCTGTTTTTGGTAATGAATGATTTGGGAAGTACTGATAAGATGTCTTACAGGGCATCCTCCAGTCTGGGCTTTTGTGATGTCTTTCTCATTATTAGCCTGAGTCTGTGGTTTTTGTAAAGAATACAATGGAGGTGAGGCACCTTGCTTATCGTATTATACTTTTACACACAGCTAAGTTGGATAGACATATCACAGGCAGTCAACCAGGGTCAGCCCAGGAAGAGGCCAGTACAGAAGAAGACATTACAGCTGTGGGTGACACACATTCCTTGAAGGCCAGGCCTCAAGACAAAGATGGGATGAATAACTATACCTATGTACTTCCCTGAGGGACAAACTATAATGATCAATATTCTCACTAGGGGTCAGCCACCTGGGGGGGGCATGACCTCCTGACCCATCTCTTCCGGGAAAGGTCTTATGCTTACAATTGCTATGTGACTTGCTATCCCCCTGGATCAGTGTTACTTAGGCAACTGTACTTGTAATTTTATTGGTTGATCATAGTTTTGTCACACCTGTACCCACCTCATGGTTTAGTATCTGCCTTGTGATTTTGCTCTTTAAAGCCTTCCCTGTAAGTGGAGTCCACAAGCAACCCATTTTCCGGGTCCCCTCCTATCTCTTTTAAGCAGGGGCTGTCTTTCCCTCAATAAAATTTCCTACTCTCAACTTCCATTGTTCCTCAGAATTCATTCTTTGATTTGGGGGAACACAAACTCTGTACTGGCGGTCTAACAGGCTGAGGGTTATCTTTCCCTTATATCACTTGGAGGTGCTGATATCATTCCTACAACAACACCAAGAGCCACATCGTATGTGTGCGACATGAGTGAGAATCCCAGCTCTCCCGTGGCTACGACGTTGTCAGTTTGCTACAGTGTAGAATTACTAGGTCCCCCCTCATCCATTCTAGTCTTTGGAAATAGATTACTAAGTCAAGCCCATCCTCAGTGTGAATGCCTGTGTGTGTGTGTGTGTGTGTGTGTGTGTGTGTGTGTGTGTGAGTGTGTGCACACATGTGTGCATGTGTATAAGCTTCAGCTCCTGGAAGAGGGATAGATTCAAACCTTAAATGGGACTCTTGCATCAGGGTCACGTCTCCACCATCAATTTGTTTATGCCATCATTTGCTTATATTAAAATGGACTCATGAATATCTATTGTTAGGGTTATAATTTACTGTTATCTCTCTTTCTCTTTCTCTCTTTCTCCCCTCTCTTCTTTTTTCTGTTTGCAGTACTGCAATATTGAATCCAGGGTCTTCACACTGAACTATATGCCAAACCCCTTTTATTTTGAGACAGGGTCTCACTAATTTGCAAAGTTGCCCAGGCTGGGCTCAAACTGGCAGTTCTAATGCTCCAGCCTTCCAGAGTGTTGGGTTCTAACTTTGCTACTAGGAACTCTGTGTAGTTTGTTCTTCAGTCACTCTCACATAACCTCAACCCATCATGTTTTGAGCACTTCTATCTGGTATTTTAAAACACTTGGAGCTGATTTTACATTCTCCCTGCCTTCTAGCTGGTGTCAAGCCATTCTTCAAAGTGCTTTGCTTAGAGAATAGTACTCAGAAAGTAACATCTGGGCACTAGGTATGCTTTTTGCTGGAGTGTCGTTGCTAAACTTTATCCACAGAAAAAATATATTTAATAACCTGCATGACAAATGTAACTGTTTGGTATCTATCTGCCTCTATAGCAAGCTAAAGATTATTTCATATTGATGTCTCTGACTCTAATTTAGTACTACAGGGTTCATTCAGCCTTCCTTCCTGCGTACAACTTCCCTTTCCCAAAGTATATTTTATATATGTTATATATGTATGGAATTCATTTAAAATTTTGGTATCAAATTTTTTCTGTTTAATATTTGTGATTCCACCTGTGTGTGGGACACGCTTCACCCAGAACATAAGATTCCTTAATTAATAAGCGTTTATCATTTGACTATATCATATTCACATGTACCTTATTGTTTTAAATAGTCTTTGTTATCTCTCTTTCTCTTTACTGTTACTGTTAACAGTAATATTAGTAGCATCTGTGCTATGTATGTAAGAAAGTACAGTAAGAGGGTAAAACAGTGGGAATGAATACTCAGACTTAATGAAATTAGTCTATATGGATAGTGGTTATTTGGAGCTGTAGGATAGTGACACTTAAGTATATCAGCAGGTAAAAATCACTCGAGGAGTTTAACAACATCGTAATGCCTGGGTCTCCTCTTCAGAGGTCCTGATTTAATTTGTTTTGGGCTCAGAATAGGCACAGAGACTTTTAAATTCTTCACAGGCTTCTCATGTATAGTGAAAGTTGACCTGAGATCCGCTCAGGAATTCTCCTGACCTTGGCTAGGTTAATAATCATTATAGCATCTTGCAACTGTCCTGGCTTCTGAGTAGATGCATTCCAAGCTAAAGCAAGGTGAAAGAGGAGCACGTACTAGCATTGGATTATGCGGCTCATAGCATTGCAATAACAAGTAGGTCACTGAAGTACAGTCACTGCTGCTACGATCTGAAAAAGTTGAAAGCTATTTTGGCAAAACAGTTTATAAATATTTAAATGCATAAATATAGCTAACCAAATATAAACTTAATTCTATTTTTACAGTTATGCAGTTTCATACTGGAGGGCATAGCTAATAGTGGAGGTGTTTATCATGGATTATCTTAGGGATCTTAGGCATGTCTCCACAATTTACTTCGAATTAAAGTAATACATCATGCTTACTCTAGCCAGTGACTTACAGAAGAAAATACAAATTCTGAGTTTATGATCTATTCACTTTAGTAAACTCAACTCTGCCTATGTGGTTGATGCTCTATATGTTTCAAGAATTGATTTGGAATAAATGCGGACATACTTGAATTCAGTACATTTTAATGTCATATTCTAAAGCATTAATATATTAGTGAATTTCATATAAAAGAATGTTAAATAAAATGTGTAGTGCAGGGCTAGAGCACACGTTTTTCCCAGCACAGTTATTTTTTATATGGTGTATTTTTCAGTGCCCTAAAGGACTGACCTTTAGATTTTGACCAGCATTCATTTAAATTAGTAGTCTTAATAATAAGCAGTATATAAAAATACTAACTTTGGATCACATTTATTCTCTGGCTATGTTTTAAAGATCAATGACCTATTATTATCTTGCATAATTTTTAACTAAAGAAAAATAATGACTTGATAGTTATAATTACTGTAGTCACAGAAATGGGCACGTTTCTCTGAAACACTGTTTACTTCATATGTAATCCCACAATATACACAATATGTAGTCAGGTTTATCACTTGGTCTTGGAATTAATTTGCAAGTCCAGAAATATATTTAAATATAATAAATCTATCACTATGTTCATATACCAATATGATAGATTTTTAATTCAATTTCAGAATCAATGCTGAGATATTTCTGATAATCTTTTTAACGATATATATTATTGCCCAGCAAAAGTTTCCTTCCTGGAAGGTTTACCTTTGTGCCTTTCAATAAACCATTAGACATCAGCAGTACAGGTATCCCAGCTATGCTATTTTTTTGACTAATTTTGTATGCTTATTTCTGGTAATCTGAACAATTAATCTGAACACAACAATATGCAATATAACAACCATTGTTGAGTTTCTATCATCTTGTTTGGTGAAGTTCTGTATGGCTTATAATTTTTTGTTTTTATTTTTTATTCTCTTTCATGGCTTGATTAATCTTGCATTCTTACATCTGGTAATCTGACCAGCTTCAATGAAGATTAAAATATGTAATACAACAACCACTGTTAATCCCTATCATTTTGTTTTGAAACTCTGTATCATTTTTATTGTTTTTGCTTTGTTTTGTTTTTGTCTATGTTGTTGGTATTTTGCCATTATTTTTTTTAATTCTCTTTAGAATAAGAAAAATAAATTGATAAATAAATAACTAAAGGTTACTTTCGTGGGCTGTTTGCTATAGCATCTACACACAGTTTCCATGTGATCTATACATCATAAAGCACGATAGCTGGGCTACGAGAGGAGGTTCCAAGAGCCTTCTTCCCAAGAGCCACAGGTGGATAGCTGAAGTCTTCCCCCAAACCCATCTTTGTAACTCCTATTACCTTATTCATCAAGCAAGTTAACAATATCTGCTTAGATCTAGTGAGAGAACTCAGACTCCAATTGTGCATGTGAGAAGCAGCATGGATAGATAGCAAGAATGCATTGAACCCGCTTATCTTTGAAACCTACTTACCACCAGCAGCTTTACTGGAACAACTGTGTAGATTGCTTGTATAATTCTCTATCCACACGAGGACATGTTTGAGAGTAAAATGGACACTAAATGCAAATGCACTGGAACTTCTCAGAAAAACATGAGATATTTATAATGCATCTAGTCTCTTCTGTATTAGCTCTTACTCCTCCTTCTACATTCTGCTCTATATTAATGGGAATACAGTTCTGCAAGTCGCAGTTTTTCTTTGCCAGCTTTGCTTCCTTCTCAGGCTCTGCCATTAGAAGGCATTAGAGGGAGGCACACAGGTACAGCAAGAGAGTTCTCTTTGCCCTCTCTATCCTATTCCTCTCCGTGGCAGTGGGTTACTGTTCTCAAGTTCAACTTCTCCGTATCCCCCAACCCAGGGTTGGCACACTCCATCAGACACCCCCACAGTAGGGGCAAGTGGCTGAGCTCTGCGTGGTCCCTGCTCTAAGCACCTGGTTTCTAATTACCTCAATCTCCTGTTTGTTCTCTTGACCCCAGAGGTGAGAGTTGCTCTTCTTAGTTCTTCAACCTATTCAGCCAACTCCTCCCAGTAGGTCTTGGTCAAATAAAGGGCATAGTTGTCATTTAATAAAAAGACAAAATTGTATTGTCCATGAAGACCAGAAGATTAAATTAGTTTTTAAAAGGTACAACCCAGTTTTAGGAACATTTGTACATTTCTTAGAGTGAAGTTGCAATCACCGAGACACTAATTAAATGACAAAAATAGACACAAATACATTCTGTTTCTATCGTAGTGTGATTCACTGTTGCTTATAAGTATTGGAAAGTAATTCCTTATTTGATCTATGGACTTATGTTGCATGTATGCTGGGACCTTTTTTAAATATAGCACAAATTCCTTTATAGTACAAGGCAATCATTGACTGCTAAATACACTTGTAAAAGTGGCATTATGCAATTGTATGTGTAAAATAATTTCAACTTCTCTAGCACCTTATTAACATATGGTAAAAGTGTTTACCATAATGAACTTATGTGCAGTCTATAAAATAATCAAAATGCATCAGTAACAATGTTGGGCATAGCAAACAAATATAAAGCTGAGGCATAGGCATTAGATGTTTGTATTTCACATGGAAACTTCTCCACAACTAATTTATTATTCAACTCACTCATGTGATCTAAGGAAGGGATAGGTTCTCTTGTACAATTAATTATTTGTATTTGGAGACACATGAGAAAATATATGTGGGACTATTAATGTTACCAATTTAAAAAAAGTCTTAGAAATCAAATTTATGTTCATGTTTTTTGATAAACAATATTGGAAATGTAGCACCTTCTTTAGTCTCTAAAATGGGAATGTTAGATTTTTTTCTCTGTAAGGTTTTAACCTGATGGTAGCTTTTGCTTTTGGTTTTCTTTTTTCTCTTCCCTAAGCAGAACAAGAAAACATGCTAACCCAGATGATTGCATGCTTCCCTTTGTGAAATAGGCCACTTGGAGTTCATGCCATTTTTCTTCTTCTTCCTTCGATGAAGCTAGACTAAGTGCTTCAGATGCACAACAAACATATGTTTTGATGGTTCTTTTATGAAGAGTACTATGCATCTTTCATATGAGATGTGTTTATTTAAAAGCATTTAAAATTGCTATTGTCAGGGGTCCTGCTGTTAGAGTCTACTAGTTAATTATGTTATGGAAGCAGGTCCTACCTATATTCTGTATCAGATTATATCAGCAGGAGACAGAATAGCATAATTTAAAAAAAATAAAATCTAATGATTTTTTTTTTTTTTTTCTGGTCAGCAGGAGGAGGGCTCCCTACAGATACATAGACCTTAGTCTGCAGAGATGCAGGAGATTTGTCACACAGCGCTTACAGGCCTTTGGAATATGGGCAGAGACTGGAGAGATTTAAATAATATACAGGGATAGACCAAAAGGTACTACAAGCAGACAAAATAAACTATCTGCAGAAAGGGAGAAAAACAATGTTTAAGAAAGGAAGGTCAACATTTAGGGTTCCTAAAACAACGTGTCTGTATTAAGTACCCTAATCTTTTTGCTTTTATATTGAGAAGAGGCATCTTCATGTGTGACTTTTCATGTAAGTTGATGATTAGATAAAATACAAAACTTTTATTGTAATTTCTGTTGCAATATAAAGAATTTACATTTTCTTAGTAATATTTAACACTCATGTTTATATCATCAATGATAACAAACACACTACTAAACTCCAATAAAAATTTCTATATTTAGTCTTAGTTCAGAAGGTTTTCACCATCTTGCAAATTGGTAAGCTTTTCCAGAATATCTCACTCAGTGCAAAGGTTAGAAGAAAGGAATTCATGGCAGTGTGGAATTAGGGTGGTACAGCACCGTTCATCTGAGATGTGTAGGATCATTGCCCAGGGATGTATTCTAGAAGCAACTGGAATTCTCTCGTCCCATAAAGAGCACTGCTCATCAACCAATGCACTAACCCCAAAGTTTCTGGGTAATTGAGGTTCTTCATGGCCATTGGTATTCAGCATGACTCATTTTCTTTAGCTTACTCACAGATACTAGTCATAGGTCAAATTTTTAAAATTAAACAAAGGACTGAAATCTAACAGTACACTGGGGGCTTCATGAAAACACTCCGGAGTTCAAAGAATATTGATCGGTTCCTTTTGAAAAGAATCATTTGTTAGTTCTTACAGGCATTTTGTTTGAAATTCCTGTCCACATAGCTCCAGGAGAGAAATTTTCCAATTATTTTCCTATTAACTGTTTGGACCATCTAAACTGAACATTTCAGTAACACTGAAAAGTCCATCTATTTGGAGCCACACTCACAATGAGTTCAAATGTCTCTTCCTTACAATGGTAGCTTGCTTGTGGTATTTGGAAAAAAAACAATTTAACCTCACCTATACTTTTCTGTGCTCTCCTCCCCACTATCACATGCAGGTTTCCGTTTCCTCAATTATTCTTTATTCTTATACTCTTAATTTCCATCATAATAAGCTATTCCCCACTTTGACCACACCTTTATGTTATGCTTAAGATTATAGATAACTGGCAATGCTATGAAGCAAATGTCTAACTTTGGGGATTTTTGTTATCTTATATCAATATCAATGTCTTCTTGAAGAGATAGTGTCCAATTTTACCCATAGACAACTGTGCAATTAACAATTACTAACAATTAACAATTAATTAATAACAATTATTATTTTGTTCAGGAGCCTTTTCTGTTATGAAGAGGAATAAATAATAGTGAAAGTTAATAAATACTTTTTATTTTGTTTCTAAAGGACTGTTTAGTAAATATACTACCAATGACCTGCATTGTAAATTCTGTTTACATATTCACTGAATCATTTTGGTGTTTACACTCAGATAAAATAATATTTTAAGTTCTTTTTTTAATGTGTAGGACTTAACTATGTCTCCTGTCTTCCCAAAACAAAATGTATTTTTTAAGATTATGTAGAAACATTTTCAAATTTTGGGGGGATATTTGAATGTGACACACATATTCATAATCTACTAAACATGGAGAAATCTGAGGTGAGCAAAGTAAATGAAATGAGTTAATGTTATGAGGAGTAAATAAAATATAGTCAGTGGAATTAAATTTCATATAGAGTATAATGGAGGCTCATTGTCTCACAGCGAAGTTCATCCCTCTACAGGTACCAAGGATTTTCAAAGGGGACAAAGGTAATATTTAGGACATAGTATCTGTATTAAAGCTTAGCTGTGTGAAGTTGGTTGGCTTGGGAGACACATAGGGAGTAAAACGGCCTGCTGTGTGTCTGCTTGGGACATAGATACTTGGCTTTAGAATCGTGACTTCTCCCAGGTCCCTCCCTTTCTGTGCTGTTCCCATGTTCTGCTTCCCAGCCCACATGAACTACACAGCTTTGGACCATGAAGCTCCTCAATAATATTTCTGACTCGGAACCAGCCAATCGTGGACTGAAAACTTCTGAAATTGTGAGCCAGTTTCAACCTCCCTTGCTTTATGCCGTGGGTGTTGGCTACACGACCCCCTGTATTTAACCTATTCAGTACCATTCAGCTTTATGAAAGTGTTTCCAGCCATCTAAATTTTGATGCACTTCCCCAGAACACCATCAGCGCCATTATGTTTCATCTCCACATATGAAAATATAATGAAAAGGAAAATGAAAGAGGAAATAATTTCAAAATTTTGTCCAAATTTCACGAATGTAACTCTATCACTCTTTGGGAGAACACTCATGGTATTTAATATTCTAGATATTAGTCTTCTGAGGGATAACTTGCATAGCTTACTTCCCATTCTGGAGGTTTTTCTTTTCCCTTTATTGGTTATATTTTTGTTTGTGCAGAAGCTTCTAAATTTGTTATGATTCTATTTGTTGATTCATGGGACTATTTTCTGTGCCATTGGGGCTCCGTTCAGAAAGTCTCTTTGCCTATGATTTCAAGCATTTTGCTTAGTTTATGTTCTGGCACTTACGCATTTCTGTTCTAACATTTAGTTCTTTGATCCATTCTGATTTCATTTGTGTTACTCAGAATTGCTTTTGCTCTTCTGGATCATTTGTTATACTAGATGAATTTTAGGGTTATTTTCTCCAGTTCTATAAAGAATGTGGTTTTTTCAATTTTTTAAAAAGCTCTATTTTGTTTTATTTTTATTCTTCCTTCCCCAAGTTTTTTCATTGTGTGTAGTTTTTGTCCCCTTTGCCTTCACTTGCTTTCTTTTCTCTCATTTTCTTTTTCAATTGTTTCATCTCTTTAACTACGTTTCTTATCTTTTCTCTATTTTCCTGTTTATCTTTTTCTTCATTCTTTCCTATGACTGTTCTCCAACATAGTCAATTTCCTTTCACTCCTGAAGGACCTCCATTGCACTTTTCTTGCCTCCTTCTCATATTCTATTCATTAATTTCTCAAATTTTGCTTTTAGATATTTTCTAGCTCCGCACCGCTTCTATCCATTTTTTTGGTACCGGGAATCAAACTCATGACATTGTGCTTGCTAGGCATGTGCCATGCTGCTGAGCTATATCCCTGGCCTTTTTCCTTACTGTTATAATAACTACACTTTCTGAGTCTCTAGATAACTGGTTAAATTTACACTACTGATTTCAAATACTCTATTGTTAGTGGAAGAAAAGTTGTTCCATTTAGTAAATATTAGTCTAGGTTGCTCGTAGATCAATATTGTTTTGTTTTAGAGCTCATAGGATAACTATAGATCTCTTTTTTATGGGTAAGGATGGTACATTATTGATCCTTAAAGTCTGTCAATAGTTTATATTTGATACTGTAATTGATACAGATTTTATTACGATGGTCAAAGTTACATAGCTATTGCTATTAATTACTTCGTTGAGGATGCTGATATCTGGATAGCCTTGGGGTCATTAACCGTACTGTGGCCCATTCCTGGAGAGTTGGGTCCTGAGCTGAATATGCTGCAATCTCTCCTTCTAAGTAAACAGACTTGGTTGGATCTCAAAATAGAGGCAAAGACCAAGAAGTTAACCATAAACAGAGAATACTGTTGAAAGCTAACAATAAATAAAGAGGTCTCCATCGTAGAAAATAAAACGTTCTACTACAATCAACCTGCAAGCCTCAACACAAAAACAAACAAATGAAGAAATCAACAAAAAGCAGATATATGAGAAGACAAGCCAATAAAATGCCTCCCCAAACTCCCAACTCCCTCTTAGCTGAGGCATGGGGCATGCAAAGGGAGAAACCAAAAGCCTTGTACTCAGTTGTCTTAAATGATATCATCAGAGATAATGAAACCAACCAGTAAACTCCTGGGAAGTTGACAGAAAATATAAGTAATAAGATAGTGAACAGTATAGAGAGTCTAGAAGAGACACTAATTAAAAAGCTAGCACAGCTAAAGAAAGTGATGCCAAACTTGAATCACTAGCAAGAAAAAAATTAGAATCCATAAAAACACATTCAGGAGATTAAAAATTCTATCTAAAGTACAGGCCACAAAAGTGACCAAAGTGAGGACAGAAAGACAGCACTCAAAGACAAATCTGTTGTCAGTGGCCAACCAATGATAACAAGAGAACAAGATAAATGGATTCCATAGCTCCTAGATGATGCAAAGAAGGTTAAGATTAATTGGAATTAGTGAAAAAGCAGAAGACAGTACAAATGGCATAGAAACTTGTTTATTAAAATAATAGCAGAAAAATTTCCAAATAAGGGAAAAGAATTTAACATACAGTTAAGTAAGGGATATAGAACCCAAATAGGCACAATCAGAAAAGAACCTTTTCACAATACATGATAGTCATAACCCTAGAAGTCCTATGTAAGAGCAAAATCTTTTTTTTTTTTTTTTGTACCAGGAATTGAACTCATGACATTGCACCTGCCAGGCAGGTGCTTATGCCACTGAGCTATATCTCTGGCCCAGAGCAGAATCTTAAAAGTGGTCAGAGAAAAGAAATAAAACTCATAAAGGCAAACACAGAATTATAGAGTTCTCAACATGAATGTTAAAGGCCAGAAGATCTTGGAAAAAGTGTTTCAACCCTGAAAAGAAAACATTTTCCAACCAAGACTGATAGTTGCTACAAAACTGTTTTTCAAAACTGAAGGAGAAATAAGATGCTTTCATTATATTAAAAAAAAAGCACCTAAAGAAAAGCATGATCGCCAAGGCAGAAAGAAAAAAAAATTCTCCAGAATTGTAAGATACACTTGAAAGACACAATGAAGTGAAGAATGGCAAAAGGTCTAATAGAATGAACACACCAGACAGGGTGATCAGTTCAGCAGAAGGGAAAGATAGCAAACCAGGGACAGGAAAATAAGGTGATAAGAAGAATAAGTCAACTCGTCAGTAATAACTCTTTATGTGAATTGTCTCATTTTCCCAGTTGAAAGACACAGACTGGTAGAATGGGTCAAGAAACAAACTGCAGTGGTATACTGCATGTAAGAAACACATTAAACTCACGAAGGAACTCAGAGACTAAGGAGATCAAAGGATGGAAAACAATATTCGGTGCAATGGCAACTGACAACGCAGGTATAGCTACGCTATACATTGACACAGTGGCCTTGAGGTCATAGCAAATCAAAAGAGTCAAGGAAAGTCACCATTTACCGGTTATGGGAACAATTCAGCAGGAAGGGAAAATAAGTATTAACATGTATAACAATTATTAACGTGTATGCTGCAAAGGTGTAAAAATATAATGGACATGGCTCAAGCTTAAAACATTATTAACAGCTACTTCACTAACCTGTATGCCAATAAATCAGAATTTTCAGAAGAAATGGATAAATTCTTAGACACATAAATTGCCAAAACTAAAACAATTAAAAAATGTGGCATAATCCCGTAATAGCTAATGAAATTGAAGCAATAATTTACCAATTAAGAAAAGCATAGGTCTAAATGAGTTCACAGCTCAAGTCTACAAAAAATTCTAACATCTATGTCCCTTACTATTTTAAATAAAATTGAAAGGGAAGAGCACTCCTGAAGTCATCCTGGAAGCTAGTATTACCCTGATTCCAAAACCAGACAAAAGGATCCAACCAGAAAGGAGAATTATAGACCAACCTCGTTAAATATAAAAGCAAAAATACGCAACGAACTCCTGGCAGACAGACTGCAGTAGGTCACTGAACTGCTCATCTGTTTTGACTGAGTAGTCATCCCAGGGATGCAAGGATATTGCAATATATGCAAATTAATAAATGTATAATATCAAAACAGAAGCAAGGACAAAAATTACATAATTATCTTAGTAGACACAGAAAAAGCCTTTGACAGAATACAAATCAGAACTTCTATAACAATTTGTCTAGGACCTATGTGATGATTTCCAGCTCTGCACCTGCTTCCAAAGCTGGGCCAACCTGATTATACTGTAAAAACCCCCCAAACCAATCCCATAATATTCCTTGTTTCTAAGGAGCCCACATATAGCTTCTTAAACCACCCACAGTCAAAGCCCACCGAAGCCCCTTCCTTTTGTTCTTGCTCTTGCCCCCTCTGTGTCTCACTAAGGAAGCTTTCTGTTTCCTGTGCCTTCTTTTAGCCTTTTAAACTATGGATGCAGACTCCTTCGGTGTGGCAAGTGCTGAGTTAACAGTCTCCAATCTCACTTAGGTAGCCTTGGTGTGTTTTCATAGTTCTCCTGGAGGCCTGCAGAGATACGGTTTCTGCTGTCTATTAACCTGGATGCCAGCCCTGGAACAGGTATGCTATTTACAGTGGTTATGTGAGTCTGGCTTCTCTGCTCACTTGATGTTTAGTCCCTATCAGTGTATCAAAACACCATCAGATGTGCACCCCACTGGGTTCACCTGATATTCCTCAGTTATTTATTTTTGATTTGGTACCTTTGGATGTTGTCTTCATTCACTTCCCACCAGCATTGTTGGCAGAATCTTTCACTGCTTTGCCTTCTGCTTATGTCCTTTGTACTCCTGCTTCTGTGCTGCACAAGCAATGTTGCTGGCATACAAAGGACAATGACAGTATGAGGTTCAATTATAGCCTACAGCCAAGCAGAGATCTCACAGCCCTCTTGTTTGAGCTCACCTCACAGACTAGTCAGCTTATTCTTCTTACCAAGTTGGTATCCACTGGAGTAACCTTTGCTTTAAGTTATCAATAAAACTGGGTGAGTGACTTCCACCATTCTTCTAGCATTACTTCTATAATTTCTGACCTAAGAATTTGGCTGTCTTCTGCAAAGTGTCCTGTCTGATTTTCCATCTCCCAGGGGTCCTTGCTATCCAGTCTGTGCCTGAGAGTGGCCAGCAATTGGATAGGAGTGTGCAAGATACAAAATAGAAAGCTTTCAACTTGCAATTCTGAACTCCTGTGGGATAGTCACAGGAATATCGATACCTAGATCCTATCACCTCAAGAAAAAGAATTATGCTTCTTCTGCTTGTAATTACAACCATTATTTTGTTATATCCCTAGCTGGCATGATTTCAGCAGGAATGACTTGAGTTTTCAGCGTTGACTCTCAAAGGATTAAACATACCACACACCACACTGGTTGGAGGAATTTCAAATCCCCAACAGATTTTCTTTGTCTCCCTACATTTAAATGTACTCCTTCAGTACAAAATCCAACACAGGGCCAGGGATATAGCAGAGTGCACAAGCACCTGCCTGGCAAGCACAAGGTCCTGAGTTCGATTCCAGTACAAGAAAAAAAAATACATTATATATATTTCTCTGTGGTATCATATCTGTAAATCTAACAAGGTATTAGTTAAGTTGCAAGTGAAATTGTGATTTCTTTATTTTATTATTTTTATGTGTTCCTGAGTATTGAATCCCAAACTTCCAGTATCATAGGCAAGCATTCTAGTACTGAACTGTATATCCACTCCCTGAAATTATAATTCTAATTCACACCACAAATAATACTTTTTGAGGCTCTGCAGGTCTCTTCTGTTAATAATTAAATTGTATTTTTTCTGTATATACCTTTGTATTCTGTTGTATTTATGTATACTCCAGATAAAAATACTTATTTGTACATCATGTCTGATAGCCTATGAATTAAAAAATTCATAGACATAGGAAGTTGATTTGGTAAAACTCATTGAGTCTCAAATAAATTCTACTGAAATATTAGAAAAACCTTCCCAATATTCCTTAAAACCAGAAGTCAAAGAAATGTTAAATCTGTAGCATAAGGTCTTACAGCCAAAGCCTCTCGTGCATTCTGTTACCAGGTATAACCCTCTGTTACCGTTTGTGCGCCAATGTCCTCCCAAAGCCTCATGCAGTCATGGGGTGGGCTTCTAGGGTTTATGATTGATTCATAGTCCAATGTTGGAAATATGTATGTAAGTGCTACACTTGCCCTGGGCTGATAGTTTGCATATAATATAGGGAGAGAAAAAGGCTTGTTTTTCTGCTGCTCCTCCATTTTTGCTCTTGCTGCTTTTGCTGTTTTCTACCACCATGAACTGTTGCCCTCTGCCCTGTGCCACTCTGCCTTGGAGCCAGCCAAGTACCTCCACAAACTCTGAACTATGGAAACCTTTCCTTACTTCATTCTGAGTGTCAGGTATTTTGTCTCAGCAATGAAAGAAAAGTAACCAAGACAGAATTTGGTAGCAGACAAGTGGGGTGTTGCTGTGACTACACCTGACCATATGGTTAAAGAAAGATCCTTTGGAAATGGCTTGTGGGAAGAGTTTGGAAAGGTTTGGAGATTTCACCTGAAAGAGAAGCACTAGAATGCCTTGAGCTGTTCTGTATGAGAGATTCTGGTCAGACCTCAAAAGACCAGAAGACTGATGGAAATCCTGCCAGTAAAGACTGGGTTAGGGAGGTTTCTTCTGGGAAGAAGGACTGCTTTGGTTGTTGGAGTCCAGACAATGTGTGTCATGGTTTGGCAGAAAGTTTGTCTGCAGTTTGCTAGTTCCAGAGACTTTGCCTGAGACTGAATTTAAGGGTGCCAGACTAACTAATCTGGCAAATGAAATTTCAAGGCAGTCAAATGTTGCAGCAGGGGCATGGCTATTATTGGGGGTTTTCAACCAGATATATGCTGAGAATCAAGAGCAAAGAGCCCAGTAGGGTGATTTAAAATGTGAGTTTGTCCAGAAAGGAAGCTCCAGTAAAAACTGTGGACAGCAAAGACAGAACTAAGGAGATCTCCACTGCTGAGAAGGAACAAAAGAATGGAAAAGATGCCTGAGAACATCACCAGAAGCAGCATTTCGCCACCTCAAATCTCCAAAGATCAAAGACTTTTCTTTGAGGAGAAACCCACAGAGTGCCATGTTCCAGAATGGTTGCAGTGGCCACACCAGGTTCCAGAATGGCGGTGGCACAGAGAATTTGTTCCTCAGAATTGGATTCAGAGTGCCAAGTGATCCAGACACTTGGCCAAGAGAGGGGCCACTGATAGAAATGGGTAAATCTAGGACAAGAGCTAGGAAGATAGAAAGTGGACTAGGGGCACCCTGTTATTCCAGAAAGTACTGCATTTCTGCCAAATAAAACACATAGAGACTCCCTTTGAAAGCAATGACAGGCCCCCAAACCATTCTGATTGAGATTGTCAAAGGGACGTAATGTACCAATTAAATGAGTTTCCTGAGGCAGTAGTTACAATTTGAACAATGGCAAAATAATTGTTTCAAATTATAACCTGGAATATAAAATAAATACTCATAGTGATGTAAGTGATCAAATAGGTAATATTTGGGGGCATAGAGAAATCTCTTGCTCAAGTCAAATCTAATTACTTTGTACAAAACCCCATTCTTAAATAGACAGATGATAACTCCTCCTAACACCTTAAATATGAGCTATTAATAGTTCTGTCCAGAGATAGTGATGTCTGTACGAAAAGGAGATGAATAAATTTACGGTGAAGAAACCTGTCAAACATGACCTCAGGTAGGTGATCATGTCAACAGAGCTAAATAATGTTGATGAAAAATATCCTTCGTATGATATGATGAAAATAACCTTAATTTTGTGGTCTTCTCACCCTCGAAATATTGATAACTCAGTCTAATCAGGAAAACAGCATGCAAACCGACTAAGGGACATTCCACAAGTACGTTTTTAATGCTCCTCAAAAGTGTCACGGTCACCAAAACCCAAAAATATTCTAGGCAATGATTACAATCCAGAGGAGCTTTAAGAAACACAATTGAATTTAGCATAAAATCTTAGATGGGCTTCTCCATTCATCAGAAACAAGACACCACAATCTCAGAAAAGAATTAGCAAAAATTAAGGAAATCTACATAAATTATGAATTTCACTTAAATAAAAATGTATCGATATCAGGCTAGCTGTGACAAATAGATCATCAAAATATGTTAACCAGAGGTAAAACTGTGTTTGCTGTATATGGGAATTCTTTACACAACCTTCCCAACTTTTTTATCAGTCTAAAAGTCTTCTAAGATAAAAAATTAGTCTCCTCAACAAAAAATCAATTAATGTTTGCTTTTATTTATTTTATTTATTTATTTTTTTTTGTGGTACTGGGGATCGAACTCAGGACCTTGCACTTGCCAGGCAAGCACTTATTCAACTGAGCTATATCCCCAGCCCTAAGGTTTTGGGTTTTTTTTTTTTTTTTTTTTTGTGAATGTTTGCTTTTATTATAGAATTATTCTACCAGATTCTTTGAGATTTCCATACATCTGTTGATAACTCAGCCTGATTCCCTTTGCCAGGGATGAGCGTAGAATAAACTTGAAAGGAATATGCATGACAACTAGAGTATTAGCAAATTTACATTTGCATATTTGCTCAGAGTATTCTGAAAAATACTAATTCACAAGAGTAAATATATATTTGGATTATTTAAATTTGGTGCTCTCCCTGTGTTTTGTTTTTGCATTACCTGTGTATATTGATCTTTCAGTCAAATATGGTCAAGGTTATAGAAAAAGTATAATCATAGAATTGGCTGGGTACAACACTGCTGTTTAGTAAAATAGATATAAAATATTCATTTAAAAATACTATATCATTTTCATTACCACTTTTCTATCGGGAGTTTTAAAGACTTACTTGCAGTACTTAATGTTATGAGAACAAGATTAAGAGAATTTATGATGCAACTGAATGAGGCTCTCAAATTCTTAAGTCCTTGGAAAATCTTCTGTAGGACCACTGTGGGTCTTTACAACTGGAGTAGTGAGTTAGGGTTTAAATCAATTTGGATGTTAGTAATCTATGACCGTTGCACTTGTATTAACTCTTGAACGATGATGCTGTTTTACTCAAAACTAATAGTAATCACATAAATTGCATACACTCTTCTGTATCAAACTGTATTAGGCTGAAATTAAATAGCTTTAGAATCATTAACCCTACCTTTCATAATAGAAAATTCTCTCTTACTCCTGATGATATGAATTGATGGCATATTGTTAGACTGCCATGAAGAACCACAGGGCCTCTGTGGACTGAGATGGATACAATAAATAATCTCACCTTCAGGGAGTTTACAGTGAGAAGAAATAGATGAGGAGGCTGCGCAAGCCTCATAGTGAGCTCTGGGAAGCACAGCATTTGGGAGCCAAGGCAGCGCCTAGGATGCTAAACCCACACCAGCACCTGGGACTCTGAACCCACACTGAGTTAGGGACTGAGATAGAAACTGGTTGTGAGAAGATGCAGAGCTTAAGCCCAATCTAAAAGGGAAATCAGAATATAAATAGAATCAGAAAAGTTTGTCCTTATTTGTGCCTAGGCTGTATGTAAAGATATGGAGGCAGGACAAATATAGTTTGTTAAGGAATATTACAAGGATTCTGTGTGGTTTGGGAAAATTGTTCAGTTGACACTAAAAGGGCAAGTGACTGTCAAATTTTAACCAGTTTAGCAATGATATGCATTATATTTATAGCTATTTACTTCCTATGTAATATTAGTAATATCAACAGGCATCTTGTATAGCTTCATATTATTGAATAGTGTATCATCGCTGAAATAGAAAATAATCAAAACTTGTGTAACATCTCATTTGCAATGCAAGCTATGTTATTGGTTATAATTATTCAGAGCTTCAATTCCTTGTTTCAAGTGAGGAAAGAGTAGTTTTACAATTGCCTCTTTATCTTATCTGGAAGATTTTAGTAACTGAGCAGAATTTAAGAGTGATGTGCACTGTTCTGCACTTACATAGAAAAAGTACAATTTGTTTAAGTTGTAGGCATCCTTTAGTGAAGAAGTTCTAAAGTTTCCCTAATGCTTTAACTTCTGCAACTTAGTAGGACTGTCACATATTAATCCCTGGTGACAACATTAAGATGTATTCTGCCAAGAAAAGCTGATATAATTATATGACAATGACCCTGAGAATGCGTGTTTTTATTTTTGTATGCTTTGGGGAATCTGTTTGGAGAGAGATGCTTTGCTATCTGCTTTTTAACTTTTTAACTGAGTTCAGCTTTTCATAGTGGCTCTGAAGAAAACCTTGGGATAATTGGATATTACAGAAAAATTTCAAATTTTCTTTGACTAATTATTACACGAACATTAATTTTAGATACTTTTAGTCATTATAAAGTAAACTTTCAAAAACTAAGGGCCTATCGTATTGGAGATTATCAACTCTGCAAAGATGCTGACTAATAGCCTCAGCTACTCTCAGAGAGGTTGCATTCCAGGGTTAGCTACCCTTGATGTGTAAGGCTTTACCAGTTCTCATTATACCCACTATCCGAAAGGTATTACTCTGCGATACTATTGTAGAAATTTTTGGAAAGTTAAATAGATGCTTACACAATTGTGAATACTCAGATCTAATCCAGCATGTTTCAAACAATGAGGTATATAGTTGGAAGTCAGATTATCTGTTCATATTCTCTGTGTAGAATTATATGTTTAATAACACATTTCATTTCAAATAAAATCCATGTCTTTGGAAATTAGATAGCTAATATAGCTATTCTTATTGAACATGAAAAGCTGAGCTCCATTTTTGTTCAGTTCACATAATTTAGGGCAGTAAGGAGTAGTGTAAATACTCTAAATCTTATCTACTTTAAGTGCACATATTAAAAGATAATTGATTCATGTATTTTTAAAAAACTAGATCTGATACGTTTTAAGAAAAATGTGTCTACAAGTTATTTCTTTAGGCATTGAGAAAATGTACTTGAGAGAGATTTATTTCACAAATGTATTAGTATATCATATCAAATAAAAGGATAGGTTTTATAATTTAGTTGGTATGGTTTCAGGTATGTTGTTGAAAGTTCATTAATTAAAATATATTTGAAACTTTATTTGTGTATGCCTGAAAGCCCTGAACATTTCCCAATATTAATTTTTGAAATATCTTATTATTTAATTTGTTATTTAACTCGATTCAAAATTATACACAACTTTGAATGTATGTTGGATTTTCACTGGTTGTAAATAAAAGGTAAGGATTATATTTATATAAATTTGATTTTCTTAATACAGTTGTAAGATTTTTCACGAGTTCTATCATTTACTGTGGTAAAACCCAGAATACTACCATAAAAAACTACAGGAAACAAAGACTCAAGGAAGTTTATGCTATCACAATAGCAAGAACATATAGAACTAGAATGAGTTTTACATTGGAAAACACTGGCTTGACTAGGTAAATTAACAGAATATTTTCTAAATCATAATCTAATGGTTTCATAAAACCCAAGCTCATATTGGAGTAGAGCCACATTCATGCATCTCTAGCATAAACTCAGATAACATAATGTAAGCAGTTTTAGTCTTGCCTACATTGTTGAATAAGCATCCTTGACACATCTTATTCAACAGTTACTTTGATTTATTTATTTTTTTTTGCCTGGCTGCTTCTGAAAATAATGTGAATTGCCTGACACAATTTCATCCATAAATGGAATTGTTTAGAGACAAAAATATCTTATGATGTGAAGTGATTCTCTCTTATGCTGCAGTGAAACCTCATGGTACTTCACTAATAATAGGATGAAGCACATTCATATCACCCAGAAGGCCAACTCCACTAATAACAAGAATAGGAGGGCATCATATGATCATCAGTATAATTAGTATGGAACGCAGTATAATGAATGAAAGATCCTTCTACTTTCCTTTCATTCAACACTCACAAAAATGAACACGTATAGAATAATAACATAGGCATGGAAAATACTAAAGGGAAACTATTTTAGCAGTTTAAGAGATCACAATGCACTAAAGATTATCATAGATAAAATTGGCAGTTAGAATTTAGTTTAATAATGGATAAAGCACAATGCTTGAGACATCTGTAGGAATGACAGATGATCCAGATGTGACTACAGGGATAATGTCTGAAAGTAATGCTGGGAGGGGCTGCTGAGCTAATTTTTAAGGATGGGTAAGAAGTACATTTTCAGAGCAGTGGTAACACTGTAGTGAAAAACAGTAGAATTGACTAAATATCCACATTGAGAAAAAGCATGGTGTGTTTTTGTGTAAATTTACTGGGGGTAATTTATCTGACAATGCTACATTAGTCTGCATTAGCCGACTCTCTAGAGAAACGAAACCAATAGTGTGTGTTCATGCAGGTAAATGTGTTTACATCTGCATTTGTAGAAAGACAGTTTTCAGAAATTGCTCATGAGATTGTGGAGGCCGGTAAA
This sequence comes from Dinomys branickii, assembly GCA_004027595.1. Lineage (NCBI taxonomy): Eukaryota > Metazoa > Chordata > Mammalia > Rodentia > Dinomyidae > Dinomys > Dinomys branickii. The sequence continues at coordinate 36,158 of PVLD010006581.1, read as the reverse complement.
TCCAAAATTTATAGGACAACTCAGTAGGCTGGAAACCTAGGGAAATTTTGATCTTGTAGTTCAAGCATGAAGCCAATCTAAAGGCTGAAGTTCTTGTTTCTTGGGAGTAAACTTTCATATCCATTTTAGGCCTTTGACTGAGTGAGAGCCACATAGTATTAAGGGAAATAATCTGCTTTAGACAAAGGCAACTGATTTAAACGCTAATTTCTTCTAAAACATACCTTCATAGAGATATTTAAGGTGATATATGAACAAGTATTTGTAAACTATGGACCAGCCAATAATTACTACGAATTTTTTTTCCAAGAGTACTTATTCATGTGAACAGTTTACAAAAATGCTATCACTCAATTTGCTTAGAACATGCTCATTGACAGGTAGGTTTGAATAGCACGCTGTCATATATTTTAAGTGACTTGAGTCCCATGGAAATGATAACCCTTGAAGAACATAGAGTATCTGGAAAATTAATGAACAGGGAGAACTTTTTTAGACACTGAAATTCTAGCAACCTCTGCTTATTAAACTTTGATTTTGTTTTGTATCTGGTCTTTCCCTGATCATTACTGTTCATATCAGAAAAGTGCCTAAGGTGATCAAAACACCCATGCAATCCTGGGATCTAATATCCAGTTGGCCAATAGGAAGTACTGCTACTCCTTGCTCTTTCACAAGCCCAAGACAGAGGGCCATAACTCCTCAGAAAGAACAGATTGACTTTTTCCTAACATTTTAAGTGTACGTGGTGCAAACAGGTCCTTCCTTCCCTCCATCCTCCTTCCTTCCTTCCTTCCTTCCTTCCTTCCTTCCTTCCTTCCTTCCTTCCTTCCTTCCTTCCTTCCTTCCTTCCTCCTGTCCCTTCCTCTCTCCCTCCCTCCTTCCTTCTTTCCTTTCTTTCTTTATTTGATTATTTGAGATAGCATCTTGCTATGTAGTTCAAACTGGCCTTAAACTCACAGCGATCTTCCGGCCTCGTCCTCTAGGGTACCAGGATTACAGGCCTGTGCCACCATGCCAGACAGGTTTTTCAGTTCATAGCTATTTTTACACATTTCTGTACAAAGAGGGCATATCTCTGCATAGCTGATTATGACATGGTAGACATTTAACACTTTTGTAACAAGTAATTCAAGGACTAGTATTTTGAAAGTGAAATGCTGGAAAAGTATTTTCCTTAAACTAGTAGCCGGGAAAGGTGTGGGTGACTTTTCTAATTCGTGATTGTGTCAGAGATTTTGAGCTTGATTTGTTCTTAATTTCCTACTTCTTTAGAATCCAGTAATAAGTTCATTACTTCAGATAGTTCTGATTTTTCAGTGTAGGGTCAATTGCTACAAACTTCCTCCTTTGTACTCTTCTTTGTTATATCCCATTTCTTTCGGTGTGTTATATTATTTTATTTACATAAAGAAAACTTTTAATTCCCTCATCAATTTCATCTTTGAGCCCTCAGCTATTAAAGAGTGTAATATTTAATTCCTATGTATTTGCATTGTTTTAAAATTTTTTTTCTTATTATTAACCTCTAGCTTTTTTGTATTGTGGTCAGAAAAGACATTTGACATGACTTCATGTTTTAAAAATTTGTTGATTCTTACTTTGGGGCCCCTAATATGCTCCATCCTGGGGACTATTCAGGTCCTGGGGAGGATTTCTATTCTGCAGCTATAGGCTGGAAACTTCTGTAGAGGTCTACTAGGCCCATGCTCTATGGTGAGACAGAATTCCCTTGGGTGTTTTTGTTGCTGTTGTTGATTTTTATAATGGAATTATCTTTCTAATGCTGACAGTAGAGTGTTAAAGTTTCCTACTGAGCTGCATTAGAGTTAAATGATATTTGCTTTATAAATTGAGGTGCTTGGCTATTGAGTGTCTATATATATTTGGAATTATTTTTTACTCTTGCTGAATTTAACCATTTCTCATTATATGATTTTCCTTCTGTCTCTTTACTGTTTTTAACTCAAGATCTATTTTACTTGAAGGATGGCCAATCCTGGTTTCTTTTGCATTTTGTTTTGTGTGGGATGTTTTAAACTATCACTTCACTTTCAGTCTGTGTGCATCCTCAGAGGTATAGGGAGTTTCTTGTGAGAAGATATAAATAAGTCTTTCTTAAAATCTATCCATTGTATAAAAATACTATACCTTTTTTATGCATTCATCAGTTGATGGGCATTTGGACTGCTTACAAAATTTAGATATGACAAATTGCACAGCTCTAAACATGAGTGCACATATATTGCTGCTATATGATGTTTTCAAATCTTCTGAGAAAATACCCAGGAGAGGGATAACTGGATCAAATGGCACTTCTAGAGTTTTGAGGAATCTCCACCCTGATTTCCACAGTGGTTGCACCAGTCTACACTCCTACCAGCAGTGGAGAAGGGTTTCTTTTTCCCCACAGCCCCTCCAGCCCTTGATATTGGTTGATTTCGTAATAGCTGTTCTGAGCAACTACTTTGAAGGTAATGATACACAATATACTAACCATTGTTAATCTCCTATTATCTCATTTTGAAATTCTATATTATTGGTTTTTCTCTTTAAAATAAAAAAATTAAATTCCATTCAGTTAATTTATATCTTTTAATTGGAGATCTTTATGCACTTACATTTAGGTAGCTATTAATAGGTAACATCTTGCTGTAGCCATTTTTAAGCTTGTAAGTTTTGAGTTTATGGTGGTGTGAAAATGATGCAAATTCAGCACAAACCATATTCAAACCTTGAATTTGGTCTTTTTTCTGGGCTAGAAATATTTGTGAAATAGGCCTGAAGTTTCCAGTCAGTCATATGGTTACAAGGGTAAAATAATCTGCAATGTACTGTGCCACTAAGCTATGATGGTTAGTGTCTTAGGTGTCTTAAATACAATTTCAATTTATATTGTTAAATTTATGATGATTTCACCAGAATGTAATTCTATCATAAATTTTTCCTATGATGTTCAATTAATAATCCTTAGATGCTATATCCAGTCAATACATCTTATATGCTAAGAGGATAGAACAGAGAATAGAAAAATATCACACAAAACACTGATTAAATGTTAACATATTAAAATTTTCATTAAATATTAAAATAACATGTAAATTCCCATTACATATTAGAATTTTACTATTTTATTTTATTGTTAATTATATATTATATATTATATTGTTATTATATATTAATATAATAAAACCAATAAATATTTTTAAAAACCATTAACAGTTACAGTTCTCATTTTTGCAACATCACATCACTGTACATGGCAAGTAAAATAGTCTTCCTTCACCACACATGCTGCATTATTTTCCCTTGAGAAAAAAATGAAAGATAAATTCGAGGGTTTTATAGGTAAGTGGTCACAACTAGTGACTATACTCATAAGTCAAATAAATCAGACCTCCATGTGTAAGCACCATACTGTCTCACTAGTGTAAGAACCTGAAAGAGTGAATAAAAATTAGGAGATACGATAGACACTGAAATGAAAGGAAACTGCTCAAAGGAAAGAGCAACTGGGATGAGGGAAAAGAGAAAAGAAAGAAGGGGAAAATTATGTACAAATGTATATACAGGATAGCTAACTTAGTTGTACTACTGACAAATTGTTTTATGGAAAGGAACAGTTAATGATTAATTATTTGCCCAAACTTGAATGGCTATATTTGTTTTCTTGAGAAACCACTTTGAAGACATCAATATGTAATACAACAACCTTTGTTAATTTCCTGTCGCCTTGTCTGTAATTCAGCATTGCTTGTACTGTTCTTGTATTATTTTGTAAATGGATGTCTGTTAATTTATTTTTAAAATATAAAAAAATTCCTAACCCTTCATTTCTGAGAAGTCTGAGACATTCATAGTTCTGCTGAAATTAGGTTGATGTAGTCTTCTGTTGACTTTATCCACAGGGTACACTGATGCTAAGAAATATCTTATGGGATCTTCTGTGTCCCAGACATTTAGTGAATTCTATTGCAGAATACAGGTTCAACATTACTCCAAAAATCAAGGTCACTTATCTAAATGAGCATAATAGCTAATGTGCATTCTTGCCTATTGATTTGTAAGTATGAGTCGCCCAAAGAAGCTGGGAGATAGTCTTCTAGTTCATTGTGAAATTTATTGTATGCCTCAGTGAAAGCATCACTGCTTTGGAAGTAATTCCTTCAGGCCAGCATAGCATAAGTCACAGAGCTGGAAGGGAATATTCCTGCGGGTCACTGATGACATTCTCATTTCTAAACCTTAATACCTGGATCTGTTGGCTGTGATAAAAAGCATCACATGTTGGGGCCTGAAGTCACATTCACAACTATCTAGAGAACTGTGCCTCCATTCTCCAAGATATGGCCACCTAGCTGGCACTGAAACTGTACTGCAGAGAGCATTCTATCCTTCTACGAAGCCAGATGCCTCCGAAGAGTGAGGAGCACAAAAACATGAGTGGATTGCTTGAGCCTGGGCCTGCTGTTACACTTCATTCACTTGAAGGTTTTTTTTTTTTTTTTTTTTTTTTTTTTACCAGAAGCAATATTGCATGGAATATTGTGACAGTGCATGAGGTATTGTGTAAGTCCACAGATGGTAGTCTTTGCAGAAATATTATGAGAAGAGAAGGGAAATTCATACCAGAGTATGAGTCTATTTTAGTAAAAAACAAACAAAACCAAAACCAAACCAAAGAACAAAACCCAAAAGCACTGCTGCGTACATGGTGAGAGCAAATCAAGGTAATGGATGGGATCCAGGTTGCTGGTTGATCATGCCTGGGAAATTTTTCCCTGTCAGCAGTCAGCACTGATCTCTGCTGATGCTGACAACCTGGGTGTGGAGCAGTCGCTGTAGCCAGGACAGCTATGGTGTGTGGAAGCTACTAGGGCTGATCTTAGGCATAATTTTGATCCCTTTCATCGTTTTATTAATGACAATGTAGCAGCACAAAATATGTGATTGTAATTATATCCCATGGGAAGAATGGCACTTGTATTGAGTTTTATTTTATAACCACTTACAATTATGCAGCACGCTAATGCTTAGCTCTGTCTTTTGCTTAACTTCGTTTTTTGTGATAGTTTAATAAGTGATATTTGGATATATTTATCTCATTTGTATAAATCTCACTATGACTAATTCAAGAATTAGTGTTTTAGTTCAATGTGGTATGTCCTAAGTCAGTTTATTTTATTTTAAAGAAAATACTACAAAAAAGAATAATAACAAAATACAAACAAGTCATTTTTATAATTTACAAAATAACTGGAAAAATTTTAAGAAGAAATCCAAAATGCACTCTAATACATTTAAGGGCATTTTTCTCCAGTAATAAAACATGTATAGCAGATTTATTACAGGTTAAGCACAGTCAGCAGTAGCACTTCTGTTGTTCATTGTCAAAAAAACCTTCAAACGTAAGTAATGGGGTTATTCTATCCCTCAAATACTGATGTTCTTTCAGGCTTGTAATGATTGGGTTGAAAAGCTTCAGTATGCTGAAAATCTCACTATGCATATTTGCTTATAGTTTTTCAAAAAGTATCTCAAGAAGAGCAAACATACATGTTCACCCATGTTTATAGCAGCACAATTTATAATAGCTAAACCTTAGAAATGATCCAAATGCCAATCAGCCAAGGAATGGATAAAAAAGGTGTGGTATTTTGATACAATGGAGTATTACTCAACTATAAAGAAAGATAAACTTGAGACACTTATAGATAAATGGATGCAACTAGAGACCATATTGAAAAGTGAAATAAATCAGACTCACATGTGTAAACACTGTATTTTCTTTCTAGTGTAAGAAACTGAAAGAGGGCTGGAGGTACAGCTCAGTGGGCTAAGTGCTTGCCGCTAAAGCACTAAGGCCCTGAGTTCGATCCCTGGTCCCGGAAAAAAAAAAAAAAAAAGAAACTGAAAGAGTAGATACGATGGAAAGGGTAAAATAGATACTGTGCAAGGAAAAGAAACCCATGAAAAGAAAAGAACAACGGGGATGGGGAAGGAGAAAAGAAGGAATATATATATATACATATATTAGCTAAGATAATTGTACTACTAATTTCTGTTGTTTTATTGAAAGAAACAGTTAATGCTTAAAGTTTTTTGACCATTTTTACATGCTTATATCTGGTAATCTGAACAACTACTTTCAAGATAACAATATGCAATATAATAACCATCATTAATTTAATACCTTAGAGGTTACCTGAGAGAAGACATAATAAAGACATCAGATTAATTTTGTTTGCTTGTTTTTGTGTTTTTGTTTCATTTCCTTAGGTCCATGTTTCTGTTAATGATACATATTGGAAATTAGCCTCTTGTCCATAGATTTCTAATTAGTTTTCAGTTATAATATCAACTAACCTTAAACTGTACTTCCTAAAGTTTAACTTATTTTTAACATAATGGTTGCTTTTAAACCCTGAAAAAATGAAATTTCAAGCCAGGAAAATGCAGCCTCACTTTTGGATCTGAATTATTTATTTTTAATTGCTATTTTGAAATCTTTTACAATTTGTATTGTTTTTATTATTATTGTCTTTAAAATCAAAAAAAGAAGAGCAAACAATACATTCTGGTCATGTCCAATAACTGCAATTTTCTTGCTTTGCTACAGTTTTAATGTCAATAGATTGAAGATATCTTCAAGAGAATAAGAAAGTAAAATATGTCTAAATTTTCTATGTAACAGTTTTAATTGGAGAAATTGAGGGGTCATGTATACTATCCTTGAACTATTTCATTATTTACTTTTATAATTAAAACTAAAGAAATGAAACAACCTATTTAACTGATGTGGCAAAAGTCCGCAATGTTCTAAAGGGCAGAGAGCGGAATTTAGTAGATGTGGCTCCTTCTGTGGCTCCGTTGAGATATGCGGAATGACAGGGGTGACGGCGCATGCCCATGATGGAGCAGTTTAGACTGTGACATGCTCTGGGACAATTGCAGTTCAACTTGCTCATTTTATTGTATTTAACTCCTTTTGCTATTTTGTTCTTTAGGATGATTGACTTGCCCTAGTTTTATTCAAAAAGACTTTTGTCTGATACATATTCTTGGTCCTCAGCTCTAGTGGGAAACAAAACAGGCAAAACTGCCTGCCTTTGGGTAGCTAATTTACCAGCAAGGGAGCATCATAAAAATATACGTACAGGATGTTAGAAAATGAAATTTCTGTGAAGAAGAGTAAAACCAGGCTCAGAAGAGTTAGGCGGATGGGAGGGGAAGCGGTTTTAAGTAGGTGCAGTTGAGCAGCCAGAATTTGATTGGAGGACTGCATTTTCAGTGTTAACAGTGAAAATCTCTTTTTTTAGTTTAACACGTGACCTCAACTATAATCAGACTGATTTCTTACCTACAACATCAAAATTAAGCTATAATTTTAGGAGTAATGTCTTCCTAAGCAGAGAATCAATGATTCTCTGAAAGATTATTTTACTCTGGTATTTTTATACTGTTGAAATTTAAAGTACCTCCAGTGTTTGTTAATTATTTCTATTTTTACTAAAATAAATAGACTCATGACACAATAAATATTGTGGGAAAGCAGCAGTGCATTAGTCAACTTCCTAGGTTGTAAACCTTCCTTAGAGGTTATCTGAGAAAAGGCATAATAGAGACACCAGACTAATTTTGTTTGCTTGTTTTTGTGTTTTTGTTTCATTTCCTTAGGTCCATGTTTCTGTTGATGACACATATTGGAAATTAGCCTCTTGTCCATAGATTTCTAATTAGTTTGCAGGGATAATATCAACTAAACCTTAAAATGTACTTCCTAAAGTTTAACTTATTTTTGACATAATGGTTGCTTTTAAACCCTGAAAAAATGAAGTTTCAAGCCAGGAAAAATGCAGCCTCACTTTTGGGTCTGAATTATTTATTTTTAATTGCTACTTAGATTAAACGTATTTCTACATCCCATCTCCTCTATTCACTTTACATGCAGTATTCAAAGTAATTTATATCAAATACTTCCATAGGTAATTTAAGTATGAGTGGGCAATCATACCAAAATAAGTGATTAAAAAAGAACTAAAAAGAGGAGGATGAAAGGATTCGTCCATTTTTTCACTCATTTATCTTGTGCACGTGAGAGTTAGACACTGAGAGTCAGGGAGGAGCTACATGAAGGGGAGTGAGAGGAGGGAACTGAGAAGATGTCCTGGGTACCTCGTGGCATCTCTGCAAGGGTGATGATGTGTGCAGGGATATCGTGATTTGATATGTTTGGAATATGGGATTCCCAAGGGAGAGGATTAAAAAGATACATGGACAAAATAAACAGAATCTCCATAATTAATAATGATGCTAGAAATAGGAGTGGCATAATATGTAGACAGAAAATAAATCTACTTTTACTCTCTGAGGTATTTGCGATGTTGGCATGGCAGGCTGAAATCGGATAATTATCAGAGGACTGTGAATTCATCCTCATGGGGTTTGGTTGATATATCAGTAAGGAAGGTGATCGAATGGATCCAAGAGACTAGAAAAAAAATTGGAAGGTTGATATTTTTGCAGATGATTAGAGCCCAGAGGGATAAGGGAATGGATATTCATACATGTCTCCTGCATGAGCAAAGATATCTGTTATGTTTCCATTTCCATGGATAACAAGAAAACATTTGACAGGCTTCCTGCCAAACATGAGGCATTCAGTTTGGAGCACTGAGAGTTGGGAGTGCATGGTGGTCCAAGGCAGATACATCTAGGAGAAAGTGGACATATGCATTATAAGAGAACATATATATTAGAGGAGAAGCCAGGAAGGAGATTTGGATGGCACACTTTAGTTGGGACAAGAAGGATAGCCTAGACCAGAAACAGGAAGAGACAAAACAATTAGCAAAAGAAAATTATGTAGACACTCATTTCAGTTTCTGTTATATTTTCATTTGATTTCAAAGGTATTTGGTGAAATTCAACAACATAAGAGAAAAGCAAAGTAACAATCACTGTCAACTATAGTAACTGAAGTAATGTAGAGAAAAATACTTTAAAGTAGCATTTAATTAGTTCACACAGAGAACATACAATGACATTCAATTTCTAAAAGTGTTGGAAAGGGGGAAAGCATGGTATCATAGTCAAAATGCGGAATTGCAGAGAAGAGAAGGCTCTATATTTGCAGTTTACTTTGAAATGTGTCAAAAATAAGACGGTCTGAAGGATGGACAGAGTGATGGATCAGTAAAAGGATGTGATAAAACAAGCAAAATAAAATGAATAACCTAGGTGAGAGGTTGGTGAGTTGAAACCCTCACTATTTGCTATGTCTTTGAAAACTCAAAGGAAAATGTGACATGAGGGTGAAGCAAGCACACTGCACGTCCTGGACCATATGTCTCAGCATCTCCCAGTGCTCTCCACATAGACCACAATTCACACGTGCTCGAGTCAACTATGCGAACAACACACACCTTTTGCTCCACTTAAATCACTTTTACATTACTTATAATGCCGAATGCAGTTGAACGGCATGTAAGTGGTTTTCAGCACTTCACAGTTTAAGGGATAATACCAAGAAAAAATCTGCACATGTTCAGGAACATCACGAATATTCTCAAAGATTTCTTTAATCCGTGGTTGGCTTAATCTGCAATTACCAAATCAATAGGTATACAGTCCCAAGTGTATAATGGTGTTAGGAAACAGAAGCAACCTGAATTTCCCATCTCTTTGTTTAAGTGAGACATTTTGTATTCTCCCTTCAGTCTATTTTCATGCCCCTTAAACTTGAGCTGGTCCTGTGATTTGCTTTTATTTTAGTAGGAAAGTGACTGTGTACCAGTTGAATGTAGATCTCCAGAGATTTGTGATTCTACTCTCTTGAAATCTTGCCACAGGCAAAGGAGCACAGGTGGCCAGAGGCTGGACGAGGAGAGGCCGTACTGAGCAGATCTGAATCATTCCATCTGAGGCCGACCTGAAGCAGCCAGCTTCTGGCTTACAGGGAAACCTACGGGGAAGCTCATTCTAAGACCCTGAGGAAAGCTCAGCCAAGATCAGCAGGATGCTGGCCAATTTGTAATTTAAGAAAAATAATAAGCTGTTGTCCAAAAAGACACCAACTTTGAAGTGGTTTGTCAAAAAAAGAGGAAAGAAAAAGAAAGCCCTAGACTTTAAAAGTTAGAATATGTTTTACCATACTAGATTAAGGAAGCTGAGATTACATTTTAGTCTCTGTGGGTCCCATCATATTGCTAGATTCAGCAGAGAATAATAAATGGTGTTTTCTGCTACTGCCGGGAGGAATGACATGGACAACGCACAATGGAAGAAAGGTAATATCATAAAAGAGACTCACACAGCTCAACAAATAGAATTCCCTATAGTAAATGCAAAGCAGTTTATATAAACACATTGGACATCTTATTAGAATAAGTATAGTTAATGGTTGTAGAAATACAATAGAACTCATTGAATTCATAAGGTCTAAAATACATATTGAAAATTTCATGATTAAATCACATATGAGTAGTGGAATAGATGTAGCTAAAGAGAACAAAGCCAGCAAAAATGTTTAATATATAATATATAGATACACATATATGTAGTGGATAAAGTGTTGCATCATTATTTAAAGACAGTTTTCTAAAAGTAATTTTTAAGAAGACACATGTTACATAATGGCTTACAGGTAATACTCCAAGGAGGAAGTGATAGCTATTGAAAGGAAGAATTGAACCTCAGGATTCACCAATATCATAGCATAAGGAGCAGCCTAAAATAAAGTACAGCAGGAAGGTTAGAAAAGACAAAAAACATGGGAGATGTTTTTCATAAAAGCAAAGATAACAAAATACAATTGAAGATAAAATGCTTTCAAAAGGGTAAAGTGAGTATATATTTTTGGCACTAGTAGATTTTCAGGTTTGATGAAATTATTCATTTAATATCCCACTTGTGAGGTTTAAGAAATATAGACTAACTTTACCTGATCAACCATTACTGATAAAAATTAGGATAAGAATATTGGTGAAAATGGACCATGAGCATATTTTTCATCCCCTGACAATGATAATATAACTCAGTAGATATTTGGCACTATAAATATAATATGTGTGTGTGTGTGTGTGTGTGTGTGTGTGTGAGTGTATGTAGATACATATCCATTAACCAAGCAACTGTATTTCTACTTATATAGCCAATAGATGTGTTCATCTATATTTCCTAAAAATATGCTATTTGTCAAACGGTGCATTCTTATAATCAAGGAATGTAGACCAGCCAAGTAAGTTTGACTGAAGTCACACGCTCTGATACACTCACATAACGGAGCACCAGTGATAAAGAAGTTTGAACTAAAACTAAGAACATGGCTGAACGTCCCAAATACAGTTTTGTGCAAAAGCACAATACAGGAAATGTATACTATCTTCTCTGAGGGTGAAAACCAAGGAGGACTGACGACCACGAGGTCAGGATAGTAGCTGTTCTTCTAGGGGTGCTATCATGAGGAAGGAATGTAGGAAGGACCCTTATTTTTCATACTAAAAGTTTCTATTTCTTGATCAGATGCTTATTACAAAAATTTTTCATTATGAAAGTAATTGTCTACATTTTTATTTGTGTGCTTTTTGTGCTTTTATTATGTAAAACAAAGTAAAAACCTTTTTAAAAGCGAATCTGAGCAAAAATCTGTGAGCTGTCTTGTGTTTAAAAATCAAGATGTCCACCGTGAATAAAATATGCTGGCTTCTGTGTGAGAAATGGTAGAAGCTTAAGGATTCACACTCGAATTTGCAATAAAAACAGAAGCAGGGAAGGAGGCTAGTTACATTGCAAACAAACTTTAAAGATTAGTTTTAATAGTCACACAATTTTAAAAATTGTTTGTTGGGATCTGATCCTTCACTAGGTTAAAAAAATTTAAACCTTGTGTTGCGATGATCTCGCACACTGATGACTTTGGAGACTTCTGCTGATTTGGTCTCAAAACAAAAACAAGTGGGACGTAGCAGATTACTTCCTAAAGTTGTCATCCCACTGGACAGTGAAGACATACGTCATGCTACAAACTTTTAAACTCATTTCTGCCTTTGTCAAGGGAAACTTGGGAAGTTAAGGAGGCCTTTCTTCCTTTGCTGCATCCTCATTTTCTCAAATGCCAATTCAAATTGCAGAAGTATAGAGACAGAGAGGAAAACATTCAGCTGCAATTCTTTATGAACTGTGTCAAACTATATAACTAGTAATTTTCTTGAACAGAAGGAAATAATTTTGCAAATCCTTTTTGGAGAACAGAGGAGGTTTTTCTTTTTTTCTTTTTATCCATCATTACCATATTCTTTCACTGTGCAGTGCTTAAAAGGTAAATGCAAAAAGCTTATTTCTTTTATGTTTGTACTTTGTCTTCTTACAACTTAAATATGGTTAACTTCAAATTTTACCATGGTTTATTGTCTTTTACAGAGATTAAAGGTATCCAAATGTGTCAAAAGAAGCATTAAAATAAACAGGTATTTAAACATATCTCCAAACTGGATTTTAATCAGATTCATCACATTAGTGACCATCTGCTTTAAAAGACACCTCCATTAAAATACATTTTTGCCCCCAACTAAGTTTTACTTCAGCAAATCGTACAAGAGGCCTAACACGGCTCAACCTTTAATACAAAAGTAGCTAAAGATGACTGGCTCCTGAACTTGTGAGACAGATGGTCACTCTTGGATATTATGGAAATGCCTGGATGAGCAATAATGAATTCATAGACTTACTTCTCTCTAGTAACACCTTTTTCACGTGGATGCTAAGAGATAATGTCTTTATTTCTTTATTCTATGCCAGTAGCCTCTTCTCCTTTCGAGCTTCTTTCTTTCCAGCTTCTAATTATTATTATTATTATTATTTTTGTCTTTTTGAGACAGGGTCTCGCTATCAGTTCAGGCTGGCCTTGAGCTCACTTTGTAGCCCAGGCTGGTCTCGAATTTGAAAAGGTCCTCCTCTGCCGGCCTCCTGAGCCCTGGGATTACAGTCATGGGGCACCACGCCCGGCTCCAGCCCCTAATTTTTATCTCTCCTCGCTCACTCCGTAGGTGACCTCACTGAATGTCATGGATTTAAGCACTGTTCAAACACACCCAACTTCTAAAGGCATGTCTAAAACTAGTACCTCCCCTCTGCCTGCCAGACCCTCACATCGCTGACGCATTCACTTAGGCACGTGCTAGGAATCTGAGACTTCCACTCCGCTGAACCACTTTTCACACTTGCACTGACACCGTCTCGGTTCTCACCCTTAGAATTTTTGGCCTGCATTTTTGCCACTGCTCGGTATGTGATTTCTTCATTCCGTGGTGTCTAACTTCATCTCCTAGTTGACTGCAGCAATCACACTTTTGCTTTCCTTCGAAACCCATGAACTTCCTCTGTTTTGAATTTTGCATTAGACATTCAGTCGGAGTACCCCTTCATAGCTGCCTGCATGGAACTCTTCCTCTGCCCTCGGAGGCTTTATTTTAATTAAACGACCAACTTCTCACTCCTATGCTGCTGCTCCCAGCTCTCCTGCATCACTAACTGTGTGCTCTAGTATTTGTTCCTTGTGCTTATTGTCTGTGTCGCCTCACCCTTATATAAACTCCACAAGGACAGGGATTTTTCCTATTTTTCACCTTTAATTTCCAGAACCTATCACAATGTTGAACACATATGTTAGTAGCTCATTAAATAATTGTTGATTAATGAATCCAGAAAATGCTCTTTCTGCTGAGCTTGAAGCCCACATAAGTCACAAGATTCTGATGTGAAGTTACTTATTTATAACAGCTTGAATTTTTCAATTTTTAGATATTATTAGGGATACTGAAACCATTTAATAGTGTTGTACGGAAGAAAGATAACAAACACGTTAAAAATGAAAGAGACAGCCATTTCATCCTAATTCTAATTCTAAGCAGAAGGTTTGCCAGATGTAGTGGTGCATACCTGTAATCCCAGCACTTGGGAGACTGAGGCAGGAGGATCTTTGTGAGTTGGAGACCAGCCTAGGCTACAAAGTCAGTTCAAGGCCAGCCTCAACTGCATAGGAAGACCTTGTCTCAAAAAGACTAAATAAATAAATAAATAAATAAAAAAGATTTAAATGAATTTAAATTATTTTTCTAAATAAAATATAAACTACAGGCAGATCTTTTGGAGAAAGGGGAAGGGGTCAAGCAAAGAGCAGAGAAGAAGGGCTGAGGGAGAAAAGGGATGGAAAATGGTCAAGGCATCTTGTACATGTGTGTACCAATTCCCCCAAAGAAATGTAAATATCACATATTGTAAATGCACATCAATAAAATAATAAAAAAATTTTCTTTATTTTAGATGTGAACTTGAAAATTCATATGACACTATATGTAATATATATTATATATATGTAATCTTCAATAATATTTTATTAGTATGAGTTCACGATCCACGGCGACTGCGCTTATTGAGGGGGCTGGCACAGACAGCCCTGACCTCAGTTCTTTCCTCCTGCTTCCTTCACTTCTCCCCCCATCTCTGGGTTCCCTTTCCATTTGCAAAATGTCCACCTCTCTGTTTCCTATCATTTATCTTTTATTTTTTCATTTATACTCTGAGTTTCTCATATAAGAGAAACCATGGAATATTTAACTTTCTGTGTCTGATTTATTTCATTTAACACTAGGATCTCTAGGTGCATATATTTCAGTATAAATGACTCGTGTTTGCCCTTTACGTCTAAGGAGCATTCCATTATAGGTAAATACCACGTTTTCATTATCCATTCATCTGCTGGTGGACATCGAGGCTGCTGCCAAGATTTAGCTATGGTGAACTGTGCTGTCATGAACATGGGTATGCATGTATCAGTATAATAAGATGTCTTTCCCTTGGAGAAGATACCCAGAAGAGATATACCTGGGTTGGACAGAATTTCTATTTTTAGTTTTTTGAGGAATTTCCGTATGGATTTCTGTAGTGTTTTCCTAGTTTATATTCCCACCAAAAAATAAGACATGTAGAAGTGTTCCTTTTTTCTCTACAAGCTAGCTAGTATTTCTTGATTTTTGAGTTTGTGATGACAACCATTCTTTCAGGAGTACAGTGGAGTGTCAGTGTTAGTTTGATTTTCTTTCTTCCAATGGTCAAAAATACTAAATGATTTTTATGCACTTGTTAGTCACTTCTACTTGCACTTTGGGATTGCTCCTAATGTCCTTCTTGTTCTCAGAAGTGTCTGTGGATATCATTTGCCCATTTTTACTGGTTCTTTTATATTCGATAGACACTTTTTAAACATTGTAGATACTAGTACTCTGTCCCTGAAATAACTGGTATCACTTTTGCATTCTGTATGTTATATTTTTACTATGTTGATCATTTTGTTTTGTGTTGAAGACACTTAAATTTATTATAATACATTTTCTTGATTATTGGGGTTGTTTCTTGTGCAACTGTGGTTCTCTTTAGAAAGTCTTTGCCTGTGTCTGTGCCTTCAAGAGTTTTACCTATTTTAATTTTCCAGCATATTTAGTGCTTTTGTTTTAATGTATAGGTCTTTGATCCATTTTGTTTGTATTTAAGTGAGGGTGAGAGATATGGGGCTGCGCTAGTTCTACATGTGAGCAGTTGGTTTTTCCAGCAGCAGTTAGTAAAGAGGACATCTTTGCTCCAGTGTACAGTGTTGGCCCCTCTGTCTAAGATCTGATGGCTGAAAGCGCCTGTGTTTCATTCCTGCATGACCACTTCTGTTCTACTTGTTGGTATGTCTGTTTTTGTGCCAGTACCATGCTGCTTTTATCAAGGTAGCTTTGTAATAAAATTTGAAATCTGGGATTGTGATGCTTCATGCTTTCCTCACATCCCCCAGGACTGTTTTTGCTATTTTGGGTTTTTTCTTATTAGACATAAATTTTAGGATTGGTTTTCTGCTTCTGTGAAGAATGATGTTGACATTTTGATTGGGATTGTATTAAATGTATATATCAGTTTGGGTAAGATGGCCCTTTTGACCATATTGGTTCCACCTACTCAGGGACAGGGGAAGTCTTTCCATTTTCTGATTATTTTTC
This sequence comes from Dinomys branickii, assembly GCA_004027595.1. Taxonomy (NCBI): domain Eukaryota; kingdom Metazoa; phylum Chordata; class Mammalia; order Rodentia; family Dinomyidae; genus Dinomys; species Dinomys branickii. Next base: position 20,121 of record PVLD010006581.1, on the reverse strand, counting down.
TAATCCCTTTATTCTGGATATTATGGTATTTATTTCCATAATAAGTCTTTCACTTCCTTGACCAGCTTGTCTCCTATTTATTTTTTCAAAGTATTGGGAATGAGATTGTTTTCCTAATGTCTTCCTTGGCAGGTTCATTATTCATGTACAGGAGCTCTATTTTTATGCATTTATTTTGTGTCCTGCTATTTTGGTAAATTTGTTTTTCAGTTCCCTACGGTCCTTTCACCAGAGCATTTTGAGTCTTATAGATAAAGGGTCATGTTACTTATGAAGAATAATTTGGCTTCTCCCTTTCCTCTCCAGAAATCTTTTGTTTCTTTCTTTTGCCTGTATTTTCTGGCTGAAGTTTTGAGGACAATGTTGAAGAGGAGTGGTGAAATTAGATATGTTTATATTGTTCATGATTTTAGAGGAAAAGCTTTCAATTTTCCCCAATTTATTTTGATGAAGGCCATGGGTTGATCATAAAGGAATTTTATCAGTTTGAGATAAGGCACCAGTATATGTATTTTCATCAGAGTTTTAATCATGAAGGCATGTTCAAATGTGTCAAAGGTTTTTTCTGTGTCTTTTCAGAAGACCATGCTATTTTTTCCTGGCTTCTGTTTATGTGATGTATTTCATTAATTGATTCATTTATATTGAACCATCCTTGCATCCCTGGAATAAAGCATCACTGGGATGAACTATTTATGTTTTTATATCTTCTTGTTTCACTTTTGGTAATTCATGTATCTAGGAATTTTTTCATCTCTTTTAAGTTCTGCAATTTATTGGAATATAAGTATTTAAAGGAATTGTTTTCATCATCCCTGGTGTTCAGTGATGTGGATTGTGATTTTGCCTTTTTCATTTCTAATTGCTGTGATATGGGTTTTCTTCTTCCTTTTTAAGGTAAGTTTTGGATCTTATCTTTTCAGAGACCAACACTTTAATCCATTGATCCCTTGTATTATTTTTTAGTCTCAATTTTGTTAATGTTTTCTTCATGTTTATAATTTCTTTTCTGCTATTAATTTGGACATTTATATTTGTCCAGGACTCGGATGTATTATTAAATTATTTATTTGGGATTGCTCAATTCTTTTAATGTGTAAAATCTTCCATCTCAGAACTCCTTTCATTGTGTCACGCAGGTTCTGTCATGAGTTCATTGTCATCTGACTCTGGGAACTTCTTTTGTTTGTTCCTGGAGTTATTTTATGTTCCACTGATTAGTTCACCATGTACTGTTTAATAGCCATGTTTGTGTAACTTCTATGGTTTCTTTTGCTGTTGATCTCTAGATTTATGACATAATAGTATGAAAGACATTATTTCAGTTTTTTTATTTATGTAGGAATGCTTTATGGCCTAGGATATTGTTATTTTACAAAAGAGTTCTGTGTGCTGCTGTAAAAATGTGTGTTCTGTTATTGTTGGATAACATACTCTGCAGATACCTGTTAAGTCCATTGGTTCAATGTTGGAGTTTGACGTCATTAATTTGTTCATGATTACCTGGTTTACCCGCTTCATTATGAACAGAGAGTACTGAAGGTGCCCGCCATGACTGTAGTGGTGTCTTTTTGCCCTTATTTTTGTTTCATCAACTTGCATAAGCCAACATTTGGTGCATAGTTATGTGTAAGTGTTATTGCTTCTGGTTAAAATGTTTCTTTTAGCAGTCCATAGTAACCATGTTTGTGTCTTCTAATTATTTTGGCTTGAATAGGCTGTGTCTCAAAATAAAATAGCTACTCCTGATTGCTTCATAGATTCAGCTGAATACAACATCATTTTCTACTCTTTTGTCTTCAGTCTATGAGCTTCCTTTTGGAGGAGGTATATCTCTCATAGGAATAGATGGTTACATTTTTTAAATTTAATGAGCCAATCTGTGTCTTTTGGTTTCAAGTTAAAATCATTGACATGATTGACGTGGCAAATTGCTGTTGTAAGGTGTTTACTGAATCCTGTACTTTTGTTTTGTTTTGTTTTTTTACCCTGTGGTTTAACTACACTCTCAATTATATGTACACTTCTCTTTGGGTTCTGTGATTGGCACAGCCTTTCTGTGCCTAACTATGAACGCCTTACCTTTTGAGGGGCTAAGGGTTTTCGGTGCCATCTTCACATTTCAAAATAACATTTTCATTTTTACTGTTAGAGTATTGTAGTTCGGTTGGATGCAACAGCCTGTGTCTATATCATGGGCAACTAAAAATAAATTAGTTAAGACTATGGTCTTCTTCACAGTGCTGAGGTGCACCAAAGTTGTATTTCATTTACTATTACTAATATTTAAAACATTTTAGCTGAATTGACAGTATCAATTAGCAATTGCCTTGTCTTAACTTTTGGCAAATGAACTCCCAAAGCTTTCATTTGAGTCAAGAAAATGCATGAAAAATTAATCTATTGAGTTATCTTAATCAGTTAATTATTTGAAGCATCAGATGAAATGTATGAATAACTTTGTCATTTATTTGCTTAGGGTTTTTTAAAATAGAGGAAATTTATATGTTGGTAGACCTTTTATATTTCAACAAGTAATAGCTCATGGAAAATAAGTAAACCTTTCTTAGTCATTTGATCCAAATGCTCAGTAATGCTTCATAGATGATGTGTGAACTCACTTTCGGGAGATTAATTTACTTAAGTGCAACTTTCTTAAATTAAGATTATAGTAATATTAGTGAACATGACAGTAAACTTTTCCCAAATTAGCAAGGAACACTGACACATAGTGTCAAAATGAATTTGATTCACTACATAGAGTTTAATCAAAGTTTTTTTGTTGTTTGTTTTGAAACAAGATCTCATTGTGCAGTTCAGACTGGCCTTGAACTCACTATTATCCCAGGCTGATCTCAAACTCAGAGGGATCCTTCTGTCTAAACCATCTGAGTGCTGGGATTGGAAATGTGTGCCACCATGCCCAGCTAATAAAAGTTAAAGCTACCTAAGAAGCATTATTTTTTTAAAAAGTCATGAAAAAATAAGACTAAAGAACCCTGTACTCTCACATTCCTATCTGTCCCATGAAGCTCTGAATAGTCTTAAAATCAGCAACCCACAATTAACAAGAAAACAGCATCCACCAACCACCTAATGGGGCAAGAGAGCTGAAACCCCAGAGGCCTGCTTAAGTTAACTCAACCAGTGAGTCCTTGGAAAACCTAGTTTGTGGGAATACCTTTTCTTCACGTGAGCGTTTATCAAAAAGAAACAAAGAAAGTGGTTTAAAACACTGTGGTTACATTTGCACCAAATAACGGGCTTATTCAAAACCTTAAAGAGGAAAAGCTAAGAAATATGTCAAAGGGAGCTTTGAAAATCTCTAACATAACTCTACACATGTGGGAGACTGTAAAATATGAATAACTATGAGCGAGCTCTGTAAAGAAGAAAGGATGCTCCAAATTCTTACCTGCAAGAAACTTCAGGATCTGCACAAAAAGGAGGCAAAGACTGAAGCAGAGCGGTAAACCATGGTCCTGTGTGTTAAAAGGCAAATTCCAAGAGCATATAAAACAAGCTCCTAGACAAAGACAAAAGTACTTGACCCTAGGGATTTAAGGGCCCTGTTCAACCAATATACAGGTGACCACTAAGCTGACTGAGTAGAGATTATCTGTATGAAATATATCACCTAAATATAACTGAGGGAAAATAAATCATCTTAATTAAAGCAGAAAAGGATTTGACAAAATCTAACACTTTGTAATGAAAAATGCTAATAGACGAGGAGTCGAAAGGAACTTTATCAAGGTGATAAATGGCTGATATCTTTAATGATGATAATATGAAGATTTTATTTTATGATCATAAATACAACAATGATGCTTATTTATTTATTTATTTATTTGGTAGCAGGGATCAAACTCATGACCTCAGGCTTGCCAGGCAGGCACTTATGCCACTGAGCTATGTCCCCAGCCCAATGATGCCGAATTATGTAACTTTTAGTCAGCGTTTTAGGCATCACCATTGTAAATCTGTAGGGGTTTATATTGAATAGAAATGGATATGTACAAATACATTTTGTTGGATTGGATATGTGGGTTAGAGCTTCCAAATTTAACTAGAAGACTTTTTAAGATAATTTAATTTTCTTTTGGTTAAACTTTTTTCATGTTACCCATATAACACTGAAAAGTATTTTATTTTATATATATATATATATATATAGTATATTTAATCTAATATATATAGCTAATGTAAATTTTATCTAATATATAATGTATTTTATTTAATATATAATACAAAACCTTAAAAGTACTTTATCTAAAGTATGTATGTTTGTATACATATACACATGTATATAATATGAAAACTCAGCACAATATGTGTTGTTTTATATTGTAAGTGTAAAGTAAGAATTATCTTTCCAGAGAGATTAAAGTTACACATTCTACTTCCAGTTATTTCTGGGGCCAGTGCATGCCAATAAAGAAAATATTCTAAGTAGAGATGTGATTTCTACCTGTTTAACACTAATTAATTAGTTTTAAATTTGAAAATATTTCATAATTTCTTTTCAGTTTTAAGTAGAAATATGTGATTAAGGACCAGGGATATAGCTGAGCAGCACAGTGTCTGACTAGCAAGCATGAGGTCATCAGCTTGATTCCCAGTATGGGAATTAAAATTAAATATGTCATTAATATAATTACTATTACTTATAACATTATATATGTACTAGTATATGTAGTTAATATAATTTTCATTATATTACAATGTTTATTATATGTTATATATCATTGTTAAATTTATATAATTCCCATATATAATGGGTATTATTATATATTATATATTTAATATATACCATTCTATATCATATATATGTAGATTCTAATGTTTTATTTTATGTAAATATATCTGTATATGTAATGCATATATAATCTACTTTTGCCCAAATTTTTTTCTAGCAGTCTGTGAAAAAAAGATTTCTTTGTGAATTTACTTCATTTTATAATGCCACTTTTAATTAGAACTGTCAAAGCCTAATAAAGCCTTCAACAACAGAAAATATGTGTACTCAGACCTTTTAATTTTGTGACAACCTAGGAAGGTACACGTTTTCATCTGTCTTTAAAATTTAATGAAATGTGCCCACAAAGCCTCAAATGTGTCTTTTTCTGTGAACAATTTGCTTTAGTTCATTTCTTTTGGCAATTACATCAACATTTAATAAAATATAGATTATGAAGAAGTACTCAAAATGGTAATTTTCAGAAAGATTGTGTCTATGAGGTGGAACAAACACTAGAAGTAGGAAAATGGATTCTAATGAATATTTCAAGATACATGGTACAATGTAAGTCATTTAACAGTTTCCTTTCCCTGTATTTAATTCTATCCCTCATGAATACCTCTTTGAAGTATTTTGCTAATTTACATTATTACTTTAAAGGTCTGTCAATGAATTGTCAAATGGAATGAAAAGTTTTGTTAGACAAAAGACATCAAATAACACAAGAGAAATATTTTAGAAATATTTTTAGTAACCCAACTCATAAACAAATCAGAGCAATCAATTTCTTATTAGAATTAAATGATTAATTTGATTAATTTTGTACATAGATGTTTAATAGAATTGCTTTTCCCTGATAAGTCAGATGCTTTCATGATACACTATTTAAACTGCTAATTTGCTCCTTGAATTCTAGTGTAATTGTACGAAAGTGACATAATATCTTTTTTTGTCTAAATTAATATGAAGCCCTACAGATCTTCCATGAACTTCAATGGATGATTACTGAGCATTTCTGAAGTGTTATATAACTTACCTAATGAGACAGTTCTTTGGAAGTAAAAATACTAAGACGCCTAATTCTTCCACAAGTTGAAGAATCTGTTTCTTTTTATACTGTATGACAGAGCAATCATCTAAATTCTCATAAATTTCTTTTTTACTCCCATATACTTCTCCTAATCATAGTGTAAAAATTAGTTAAAATCACTGAATTAATCTGATACATTTTGACTTGGATGTACCAAACTGAACAGATTTAAACTATTACAAGTGTATGTGAATCATATTTCTCACAATGATTTTCTGAAATAAGGTACATATTGTGATCTGAGTTGCATCAACACGAAGTGCTTAGATATCATTTCCAAAAAGCAATGAAGGGAACTAATTGTTACTGAGTCACAGACGGTCCTAGTTATTTCTCTGGCCACTAATGTCCAGTGTTTTTTGACCAGAAAAAATATGAGAGACAGAGATGGTAGGTAGGTTGCAGATTTCTGCTACCATAATATAAATGAGACGTAATGAGATGATAGTGAAAATATTGATCTATTCCACTTCTCACATGTACTTCTCCCTTGTAGTCTGTGACTTTATCTTTAAAATATGTTTTCCTATTCCAGTACCCATGACTATAGTATCTATAATAAGATCCCAGTTTCTTAGGTATCAATCTGTTCTTTCCAGTCCAATTTTCTAGATTTGGGACCAAGTATTTAACTAGTTTTTCAAAAAGTTTGTGTGTAAGAAAAGACATATTCTTAGTCCAGAAATGTCTGATATCTCAGATATGATACTAACTTTTGACACAGGTGAGGATGAACTGAGCTAGCTAATGTTTTATAAGATTATTTTAAGACTTATTTATAAGATTGTCTTATGAGGCACTGTTTAAAGTTCAAAATGAGTTAGCACAGAGGAAAAATTATTTGCATTAGTTAAGTAATATTCTCTAAAACATGGTATAATTAGATAACTGATTTCACAGCCTTGTTTAATTAGATAACCAATAAGACATAAAAAATTCTGTTTTCTCTGGGTTCTTCAGAAATGAAGATTCTTCACACATATATTAACAGTTTGTAGTCATGCGGTGGATGTTCCCTTTGTAAGACTAAGCACTCAGCAGAATTGCATTTATAGATTGGTAATTCCTGAACTTTTCTGTGTTTCTCTCATTTTTCTTTTGTACCTGTGTTAAAGTCTAATGTGAGATTTTTATAACCTGATTCTATGTAATCATGAGACCTAAGTGTGCATTATAATAAACGATAACCAGTTATGATGTTATGTAGTGATAAAACAACTGGACTTAACATTAACACAGTGTCATCATAATAAAAAAAGAATACTTTCTCCAAATGTAGAATTAGTGTGTACATGTGTGTGTGTGTGTGTGAAAGAGAGAGAGAGAGAGACAGACAGACAGACAGACAGACTGACTGACTTATGTGATTACAGAGCCGATACATCTCAAGGTTAGCGGTCATCAAGTTGGAGGCCTAGGAAAGCCAGTAGTGTAATCTCAGTGTGAAGTCTTCTACACTTGAACTTTCATTTTAAGTTCAAAACAAAAACAAAGAAAAATCTTAAATCCAGGCTCAAAACAGCCTGGTGTGAGGAATTTGATTTTACTTGGCAGAATCTACTTTTTGTTTTTCTAGTCTTTTATTCAGGGAGTGAAATTCATCTCCACCAGACATGCTTGTAGTGATTGAAACCCTAACTTCATCAAAAATACCTGAAACACACACAATGAATAATGTTTCACCAAGTATCCAGGGGCTCTGGCCCAGTCAGTTGAGACAGAAAATTATTTTTCACACTACCAGAAAGACAACATCTGTAGAACACATACAAAAAAATGAGGAAGGAATCAAAGCACATCATTACAAGAAAAATCAACTAAACATGAAAAAAGCAGTATTAGAACTGCAGTGGAAAGCAGAAACGCCGAAACGACACCCAGGATTTGGAGGCAGATTTGTTTTACACTGACTGGAACTGGTCAGAGTTATTCCCAGAATATCAGGCCTTGAAGGCCCAGGGAGGGAGGTTTTCATGGAGGCGAAAGGGGAAATACAGAGGCAGAGTACTTGGCTGTATTGGTATGGTTCTTACATTGTGCACCATAGTGACCAGTGACCATGTGACCAGCTGTTTCTAAGAGTCAGAAGTCACAGGAACTTGTTAACAGGAACTATTACCTGGGTAACTGACAGGCAGGCTGTGGGGGCATTTTCTGCTGCCGAAGTGGGGGAGGAAAAGATGTATAAAACAAATCAGAAAACAAATAATGAAATGGCAACAATCAGCTCTTCTCTGTGAAAAATTACCTGAAGTGTAAATGGATTAAACTCACCAGTGAGAAGACAGATTGAACCAAGGCCAGCAGTTTTCTGTAGCTGTTGGTTTCAAGCAAGAGCCTAAAGTGGTATCTTTGTATGGTCTGTTGGCCATTTCAGAACTTTAGAAATGTAATGGTCAATTCATTAGAAAGAAACAAATAACTAAATAAATTTTATGAGAGGACTTCAAGATGGCGACTGAGTAGGCAGCAGAGAGAGAACCTCCCAGAGGAATGCCACTCAGACAAAGGAATATAGGAATATAGCAACATGTGAGACAGAAAGGAAAGAGGTGGGTATCCTGAACTCAGGAAGGATCTGAAATGGAAATTGAAGACTAAGGAAAAGCTCTGCTGGAGGAAAGGATCAGAGATCACCATGGCACAGTCAGAGGGAGAGGAGAAGGAGGAAGTGACCACTCCAAACACACCCTTGGCCCATGCCCTTGTTTCAACGTTCGCAGCTTCAGCTTCGGAGGCCCACGCTCACGGAAGCCTCCCGACTCTGCCAGAGGAGAGCAGAGTTCCAAGAACTGGTCCAGGGCTGGAGAGGGGAGGGCGCAGCCAGGAAAAGGGGCAATGGCGGTCGGTAGCAGTTGTCGAACCCAGTGTGAGGATGAGAAGTTATGACAGCCACTGGGGCAGAGTCCCCACCCTGCGGCAACCTTCCTAATCAGTGCCTGGAGAGAATCAATGCAACTAGTACACAGCCCACCACGCCCGGCTCTGCGCCTGCCTCGAGGTGGTGGGCCCCTGCCTCTCAGCTGGGTGAGCAGCTACCGGCGGAGAGCAGTGGGGAACCTTGGTGGTGAGCCACGGTGGCTCCCAGGGATCCAGCCGAGGAGCAGACAGGGGCTCCAGCACCACAACGGGAGGGAGATGCAGATGGAGGTGGATCGAGTGGCTCCACGCCCTTCTCACTCCAACATCAGGCAGGAAGCATGAGCTGGGTTGCCGGGATTCAGCTCCCACTCTGAACTCTCTCTGGGAGCCCTTGAGTTTTGGTGGCTTGAGCAAGCACTGCCTGTTCCTGGCAACAATTGGACGAATCCACGGTCTTCAGGACTCACCCCAAACTATTAATGTGAGCACCAAGAGGGTCTCCTTACAGCTTGCACATATGAAACTTGCATGAACCCATAGCAACAAATTAGGTGAAAAGCAGCAGACTGGGAGTCTGAAAAACAACAGCATACTCTATACAACAGACCCAAGAAAATCCTCCATCTCTATTCTAGAACTAATCTTTAAACTCAGTTCATGCCCTGAACTAACACAATGAGAACAGGTCAGGGAGATTTCAAGCCATTATTACCAAGCGTCGTAAGTTCGTCCAATGCCCAGCTGCAAGGGGTGGGGAACGGTAATACTGGAGATCAGGAGGAGGGAGGAGGAGAAGAAAGGGCCTCTGGCATTGAGGCAACGGGACAGAGCCAAACGGATCACCGAGGGCACCCTGACAGGGGCACATGCCCCACAGCTGCTCCGTGGTGGACCCCGTGGCTGCTCCACTGTGGGCCGTGCTGAGGGCACCCCATGGACTGGACCCGCCCCCACCCATAGCAAGGCGACGGGACGGAGCCGGACGGTCTGCTGTGAGCACAGGTGCTTTTCCACCTCCAACCATCGCAGTTTGTATACACCCATATATGTTATAGTATAGTCCGAGGCAGCTATATCTCTTCCCAAGGCGAGAGTCCAGGGGTATAGATAAACGCAGGAGTACAGTTATTATCACAGGGAAGATGACTGATTGAGTGGTAGGGCAACGGAGATGAGGGAGGAGAAAATTGAATGATCAAATGGGCCATCAATCTGTGTACCTGAGTAACATGTGAAGGTAACATTATGTAGGACAGCATCCAGAGCTAATTGCCTTCTATGTCCTCTATAATTTTGTATTTCCTCAATCATTTTTGTATTAACAGAAGTGAAGATAACTTTATATTATACAGTGTCCAGTTCTAATTCCCTACTATCTTCTCTATGATTTGGTTAACTAATGTGAAGATAACATTATGTAATACAGCATCCAGTGCTAATTCCCTACTATAATCTGTATAATTTTTTATTTTTGGTATTGTGTATGGCTTATTCTGGTTCATATGTCTCCATTCTTTTGTCTTTAAAAATTTAAAAAAATAATAATACATAAAAATAAATTCCCTTCTTAAAAAACTGTTAAGAAAAAAAAGAAGACAGATTGACAATCTAACAGAGATACATGTCAGATTTAATCTCATTGTTAGGTTGCAAGTGAAATGATAGAAAAGAAATCCATGTACATAACAACTAAAAGAGCAAGAGCGGCTCTATTAACATCAGATGAAACAGGCCTTGTGTGAAAAGCAGTATTATGTGAGGAGAGTATGATGTAATAGTCTTCCTGTCATGGGAGAAATACACTGAATCGCCCTTGGTGAAAGCACTCTGAGAGGTGTGTTGAACACAAGTGTGCAGGTTATTTGCCAGCGTTTGCTGGAAAGCACATATTAATTACAGTATAGCACTGGGATATTTTGTTAGTTTTATAACAATAGATATGCAATGGCTACTAGGTGCACTAGAGTAAAAGTAAAGAATGCTAAAAGCAAGGATAAAAAATGGTGAAGATCCTCTCTCCACTCAAAGAACAGAACACTTTCTCGGGGCAGCAGGTAACTGACAGGGAATGTCTACATTGAGAGTGGCGTGGAAGATCCACCATTATGGTGACACTGAGAAACGCCAGTCAGGAGATCTAAATCCAATGAAAATATTTTTTAAAAATGAAGGCAAGTTAGACATTTAAGACAAATATAAAGGGACATCTAGGAAATTTCAGGAAGAAAAACGAGGGATACAAGACAGCAATTTGGAGATGCACAGAGAGACGAAAGACAATGTACATGATAAATATTCTGTGAAATATAAATGAATACTGGCTATTTAAAACTATTAGTATTATTACTTCAAGGTGTTATATTTATATAAGTTTTTGAGAACAGTTATACATGACGCAGGACAGAGATACATGTAAGTCAGTTTTGCAATATGTTTATATCAAGAATAAGTGAAAGATAAGGATTGGCTTTATGAATTCAGCCTGCCTGTTATAATTACTATGGTGGAACCTGAATGAGTAGTGAAAGAGGATGAAACTCAAACTAATAATGGATTAAAAACTGTGGTAAAAGTTCCCCCTCAAGAAAAAAGGTAAAAGAAATAGAAAAAGAGAATGTAAACCATGCTGGACAAAGAGAAGGGAATTAATAATCTTGTAGAACTGACAGTCAAAACATAACTAAACATAAGTGCGATAAGATCTTTAAATAAAAGGCAAACAACAAAATGAGAGCCTATTTTTATATTTTATAAAGGAAATAGAATTCTAATATTACATGAGTCAAAGGAAGTGGTCACAATAGAACTTAAAAAATAATTTTACATGTATCATGATAAAATACAACATAACAAAGCTCATGAGATATACCTATTGCATGATTTTAAAGGAAATTTGAAATATATGCCTTCTATAAAGAAAATGATAAAATTCAGTTAACTGTTTTTTCGGAAAGCTATAAAAAGATAAATAAGTTCAATGTAATGAAAAATTATAAAAATAGAAGCAGAATTCAATCATATGGGAAAATAATATAGTAGAGAAAATGTATTGAATATTTGCTTCATCAAATACATATATAATTACCTCAACAAAAATTCAAAATAAAAAGGAGAAAAAGTATGTAATGGAGTAAGAGATATCTTTAGAAATTAAGATGATTATAAATATATTATAATTCTAATGTATTATGAATATATTCATAACAGCAAATTTGAAATTTTAGATGAAGTAATCACACATCTAGATAAACACAGCAAAAAAGTAGGACATCCGTATATTCTAAAGTGAGGATAACTAGATGTTATGGAAATGGAATGCATTCTTAAAACTTTACCACAGCCAGGTGTGGTGGCCCACGCCTGTAATCCCAGAACTTGGGAGGCTGAGGCAGGAGGATGATTGTGAGTTTGGGACCAGCCTGGACTACAAAGGGAGCTCAAGGCAGCCTGAATGGGACAGCGAGACCCTGTCCCAAGAAAAGTACCAAAAAGAAAAAAAAGAAAAAGAAACACTTTCCCTCAAGAAAACCCCAGGCCTATGCAGTGTCACCACCGCCCCATTCAGCCGTGTAAGAAATAAGTAACGCCAAACATAGAAACTCTTTGAGAGAAGAAAACATTAGAAAATGCTACCTAAATCCTTGCGTGAGCACAGTGTAACCCTAACAAAACAAAGCAAAACAAAACGAAAGAAAACAACCCTGAGTGGTATATCAAATAAGAGGGCTGCATAGAAGGTAAGGTCTTGAATATAGACACAACAATTCTGAGAAAAATATTTTTGGACAGATCCAGCACTGTATAAAATCTGACGTAGACACAGACATACACAAGAGGATAAGGCATTGCAACCAGTTAGGTTTTTACAGGAAAAATATTTGCTTCAAAATGAAGAAAATAAATCAAAGTAAGAAAAATAAGGCGAAGGTAAAATACTCTCCATAGATGGGATATTGACAGACACAAGAGGCATGTTTACAAATATCATACCTAATGCTGGTTAAAACTGCTAACGCTGTAAGAACCAGAGAAAGCTATTCAAGGGATTAAAAGTATTTGAAAAATGTTAATAGCAAGTATGTTACATAGAGAACAATAAGGCAAAGACAAGGATACCCAGTACTAACCCCACTGTTTGTTACAGCGCAGACGCTCATCATTGTGATGAGACAAGAAAAAAGTTGAAGTTAAATTTAAAAGTTGAAGTTTTAAGAGAAAAAAAATTTACAATTATCAGATGACATTTTTATATGAAAAATGTTAAACGAATGTACAGTTAAATTGTGAGAATAAATGATTTTAGTGTCTCAATGTACATTAGAGTTTGTATTCATGGGTATGGATAACTTTTAATAAAGTTACACAGAATTCCCACTAATAAATAAACAAAATATGTAATGCTTCTACACAGAAGCTCTGACTCATTTTAAATAATTATAAAGCCTAAATACAAGTGAGATTTTTGCTCATGATTGTATGATTCAATATTGCAAAGCAATGAACTCTCATGAAAGTAATGTATAGATCGTTTTAGTAGTAAAATCCCAGTAGAGTGTGTCTAAAAGCATTAGAAAAATGCTTTTAAAACTTTAGCTATGACATTTATCAAGAATAAATAAATATTTTTGAGATTTAAGGCAGTAGGTGCCAAGATTTATTATAAGTGGTTATAATAAAATTATACTCATGAAGGTAGCACTTTACAGTACAAGAATAGTACAGAAAATTTGAACTAAAATGATCCAGAAATATAGCACTGTATATGTGGAAATTTGGCTTGGAACAAACCTATCACCACAGATCAACTGCATATTTTAACTGATACCTGACTGTTAATACGTATGGAAGTTTAGGAAATCCAGCCCATACTATACGTTATGCAGAAAAAAAATTTGATATTTTTGAAATTACTAAAAAACTTAAAGAATTGGCATTCTGGAAAATATCCTTTTTTTCCTTTCAAAATGTTCTGTTTTTAATCAGAAAGGTAAGTTTCATATGTTGTACTACTTCAGAATTGAAAGTTAAGAGAAAGTATTAAGAGAATGAAAACACAAGAACAGGAGAAAGCAACCAACAGTAGCCTCACTCCTTACATTTATAAAGAAATACCACACATCAGAGACAGTAAAATAGAAAAATAGTAATACAGGTGAAAGGGAACTTCACACTTCTTAGAACAATATATTGTTTGCAATACTAATAGTAAAAGGTATTCATAGAGAGTCTCACTATTGCCCAGGCTAGTTTCAAATTCAAACCAATCCTCCTGCCCAGCCTCCAGAAGCTACCAATCTACTCCCAACTTTTATGATAGCAGCTTGTTGAGATTCCACATAAGATAGAAAACGCAACACTTGTCTTTCTGTGCCTCAATTAAATTCTGTAATTTAATTCAGGCACAGAAATTCCCTTCCTCTCATCACAAGAAAGGTTTCATTTTTTTTGTGGTGAATATCCTCTTTCTTGATTATGTGATAAGCACATGGGTGTTTGCTTGTGATAGTTCGGCGAGATGTATATTTATGTTTTTAATTCTTTTATGTATACATGTTGCACTTCATTAACCACAAATGAAAATTCTCTATAAATAACATGCATATATGTTATATACTTATAGAGTATCAGTTTAGGTACATACATACCAAAATGATTTTCAATATTTAATAGAGCAGGTATAGAAAAGTGAAGCAAAGTTAAGTTTTTTCTTTTATTCTTCTTTGTCCTTTAACTTTCTACAAAAATGATGCTTACTCTTCAACATAGAAGACACAGAACATTACAAAAGGAAATATGGTAATGACTCACACTAAACTGAAAGAGGTCAATTCCTTCTAAACATCTCCCTTAGGCAACTTGTCTCCATTTAATCCATAGATTTGGAATTCACCAAAGTAATATTAAATATGTATGCATGACTCGCCTTGCTAAAAAATAGAAAATAGTGATAAGACAATATGAAGAAAGTGAAAAGCTCCTCATACTCAGACTTTTAACTAACCCAAATTTCAAATGGAAATGGTACAGTTTACTCACCGTGGGTACAATTTTGATACAATGCCTTAGCTGCCTTGCCAGCCGCCTTGTGTTCAAGTGTCAGCAACACACACACACACACACACACACACACACACACACACACGATCCTCAAAATTTAATACAAGCTGGTATACAGGTCATATAGTACAACAAAAAGCTAAGACATTTTCAGGAATTGTAACTTATAGTTCACATTTGTCAGATATTTCTTAATTTATTAAATATGCACTGTCCATTTGATGTACCTCTGAATGTTCTGAAAATATCAAGAACGATCTAAAGTTTTAAAGTGGTAAGACTGCCTTAAACTGTTATATTTTCCAAATATTACAGAGTGTATTCGCTTTGGCACACTGAATGCCAGATTTCCTTTTTTGCTAGACATTTTGTATCATCCAAACTGGGGGCCATAATTTGTAAATAACTGTGTTATGAGATGAGAAGACAGGGCTTGTGTGCTGTTTCCTTTTGTTGTCCACTGCATACTTGAGGAATTCATGCTTTTGGCTTTTTAAAGTGGTTTTGTCCTCATTCTTTTGTAGTGAACAAAACCCATGAGATCATTTTGTCAATAAAAATCATAGCACCCCCTTTGAACTTCATGAAGCTGCATTTCTCAGACTAGTGAAGGCCAGCTATGAACTGCTTGAAAAATAAGTGACTTCTAAGAAAACTCAGCACCATGAAACATACTGTCTAGAGGACTGCCTAGACGCATAGCAGCCTAAATCTCTAATTACAGACCAGGACTCCTTTGTACCTTCTCTTAGCCTTTTGTAATTTGCTTCCAGTCAATGTGTCTGTTAGAATATAGCAAAATGCCATCACACTTTCACAAATCACTTACTAAACCTTTGTTCCAATGTTCTTTTACATTTTGGGGGTAGGTAGTGGCTATGATGTTATTTATGAAATGAATAACGTATTTCTTCAATATAAACATTTGATTATTATGTAGAGTGCATTTCCATAGAATATAGATAACGGCTGGTCTTCAGTATCAATAGGCCCCTCAGAAAATTCGAAGAGATTACAAATGATTTTCTATAACAAATATCTGTATTTGATTGCCAGTGTATCTAGGTTGGGATATGGACCCTTTAAGAAGTGGTTTGCTCCTTAGAGGGGTCAATGAATGTCTTCCTTTTTGGACAGGGTTAATTCTTTTGGAAGCAGACAGGTACTGTGAGAGGCTGTGTATTGAGTAGCCTCTGTGGTGTCTGCCTGCTGGTCTTTTCACATTTGCATTATATTAGGACCGCACAAGGTTCTGGTCAGAGGCAGTTGAAGAGTACTCTACCAGGATCCAAATACTCTTCTTTCTTTTGTAAAATACCCAGTCTTTTATTCAGTTATTCAGTTACAACAGCAAAAATAGGCTAAGGAAGTGAAAGTGGTGATGATAAATGATGTAGATGTAAATAGAGATAGAGATACAGATGCAGATCTCCCGGTACCATGCGTGAAAGGGATAATTGATTTATTCTGTATTATGTGATGAATGCTTTAGCTAAGATATATGCGAAAGGCTATGAAATTACAAAAGAAGCAATTAATTCTTTATATGAAAAGGGAGAGGGTTTTAAAGAAATAAAAGATGACTGAAGAAGATTTAAAGTTTTAGAGATATTTACACACACACACACACACACATACACACACACGGTAAAGGCATAATATAATCAACCACGTGGAGACATGTACCAAAATATAGAAAGTAACCTGAACTTTATGGAAGTTAAATTGAAAAAAGTTGACATAGAAATATCAGTAAAGAGGTAGCTTTAGGCATGAATATGAAATATACATTATGCTAAAGCATTTGAAATATACTCTCTGAGTATTAGAAAGTCATTAAACTTATATTTTACTTTTGGATATCATGAGAAAAATATAAGCAGATCCAAAATTGAGAAATAAGCACATTGTAAGTCTACAATCAATAATTATGGAGAATAAGGAATCAGAAGCAGACAGATTTATCTGGAGGCCTTTATCTGGACTACAAAAGTTGAGAACAGTCTACAGCCCCACCACCCTGAGTGCACCTGATCCCAGCTGATCTCGGAAGCTAAGCAGGGTCGGTCCTGGTGGGTACTTGGGTGGGAGAAAAAAGTAAGGACAGAACGGAAAGGATACTTTGCAGACATGCACAGCATAACAAATAGGACGCAAACTGTAATATGTGAGTGACGAGGAGAGAACTGGATTTGTAAGAATTTGTATCATGTCCTCTTAAATCAGGGATTGAGAAGCATGCTTTATGTACAGTTCTTGAATTTTGGAGTCACTTTGGAAAAAAATGATGAAACTCTGAGTTTACATGGCAATGTAAATGATGAGACAGAATATAATTACCCTAAATTACAGCATATATGTATTCATGAAAGGCCAGGGAGAAATTCACAATGAGCTCATAAAAAATAGAACCCGAGGATGGAAACTATATATCTAGGAAATAAATAGCTTTTCAATGGCTTCTTGGTGTTAATTCTCTCAGAAATAGCCAAAAGGTTTTAAGGGAAATACAATTCCTACCTCTTGTTGTACAAAATGCCATGAAAAATGTCCTTGAAGGATTTATTTGCAGCCACTTATTAATAAAGTTGTGCCTTATAACATGTGGCCAAAAATATTTTTGGTATTTTTATCAGACAAGTATTATTGTGAAACACAAAACAACATCTTAGTCATTTCTAATCATGAATTTAAGAATGGGAAGGGGTCAATTTTAAATAGTTTGATGCAATGCATTTTTTATACACACTTTGAGTTTTGAGATAAGTGGTAATAAGAGAAGTAAAAGGAGCGATGTAGGACAAACTTAAACTTGGTCACCAAAAGCGGTCAATCAAATCATAGCTATGCATTAGGGTCACACAGAGTCAGGGGTCAAATAGTTGTCTGTATGTGCAGAGAAGAATATGATATCTAGTGATATCATAATGACAACAATATTCATGATAATACTTGATGTAGAAAACTTTCTTCAATGCTTTCGTGGTAATAGCCTCAAGTAACTAAGAAAATTCATTTAAAGTCGCAGCTATTTACCATCTCCGCAGTGCTTAAGTCTTTCTTCTGAAAGATGAAATCGGCTTTGAAGTGCTATTAGCAACCAGGGCGTGTGAAGTTGCAAGATTCAGAGCCCAGATAGACATACGCTTTATAAGGCTGTTATTCAAAACCAAATTTAAGTAAATTATTTATTTTCACATGGTAGTATTGAAATTGAAAGAGAAACCTTTGACAGTTTTTTGTAAAGCTTTCTAAGCATGGATCTTCTTTTCTAATATAAAAAAGAAGGTTTGCTGTTTTAGTAAAGCTAAAATTTCAGGCAAAATATCTTGTGTGAGTTTTTGTTTCAGTGTTGGCATGTTTTGCTCATAGTGAAAGGTAGACTACAATCCCCAAAAAACACTTGTTTTCTTGACCAAGCTATACAAAGAAAAAAATTTCCAATGGAGTTTTAATGCAATTGGTTTAACTGTCCCATTAATACTTGGTTTAATTATGACACTAATAATTGATATGCTCATTTTCCTGCATTGTTCTCACATGTCAAAATGGTATAATTAATTAGCAAAGCAATGAATTTTATTTTTACTGATAATTTCACATGCTCTGTAAGTATTTACTGTAATTATCACATGTTTCAAATTCATATTAACTTAGGCAAGCCAGATCAGTGCTTTTCCGAGAGAATATAAACAGGAAAGGTTTTTTAATCATTGTTCAATGCATACTTACTGAATGAATGAGTAATCCTCGTGGAAACTTGGTTGTGTAATGATGTACACAGTTGTTTAAGGTGGTATTAGTGTCAGTAGTAATATATGTACTATTTGATATATTTGTCCCTGCATATTTATATAACGCATTCGTAAAGCTTTTCCTGTGCTGGGAGTTTTAATTTTCTTACACAAATCCCAGAAGTACTTTTCCTCTGTAAAGTATTCAAAATCTTCATTTTCAGAGCAAAATTGACTTCATTCATACAGGTCAAAAAAAAAAATAAATAAAGGTAGAATAGTATTAGCCTAGTAAGTATGTAACAGGAAACTAGAGCTAAGGTAACTCTGAAATCACTTTAAGACTGATATATATTACATAGTCACACATATTCCCAATTTAATTAAATCTTAGACACTTTCATCTTATAAACACATAGACAAAGACATGAGTTGTTTTATCTTGGAATGGTTTTTATGCTCCATTTTAAGATACAGTTAGTAGTTCTGAGTTTTATACGTCAACTTCTTCGGTAGTTGCCTTGGTTATTTTTCTCTCATTGCTAAGACAAAATACCCAACACCCAAAATGAAGGAAGGAAAGGTTTATTTAGCTTACAGTTTGTGGAGGTTTCAGTCCTTAGCTGGCTGGCTCAGAGGCAGAGTGGCACATGGCAGAGGGCAAACGTTCATGGCAGCAGAGGACTGCAAAAACAACCGGCAAAAGGGAGGAATGGGGGCAAGCAGCCTCTTTCCTTCCCTTACATTGTAAACAGCCTGCCCCTATCTAGTGGGCATGTAGCTCTCACACAGTCTCCATGCACTCCTCTTCCACAGGCTCAGGATGTGTACAAAGTAAGCACCCTGGCTTCCTGCTGAGTCACTCAGTCAGACCTCTAGACTCCCCAAGTTGGCACAATGTATCAACCATAACAGTAGATTATAGATCTGAGTTTTTAAATTTAAATTAATTATTAAAAGGATACAAGAAACAAAAACTGCATGCAGAGTAAGGTATTTTATGTTTCAATATATGGACGTATTATGTAACATTTCAATCACTTTAAATGTATCTGTCTCCTGAAAAATTTATCATTTGTTTATGGTAGAACATCAACTTCTTTTCTTTCAACTTTTTGAAATGTATAGCAATTATTGTAATCTAGAGGTATCTAATTGTACCACAGCACACAAAGCTATTTGTCCCTCTCTACTGTAAACTAGCGCCTATTGATAAACTCTTTGCTGTTTTCTTCCCATCTAATTACCTTGGCCTCTGGGAATCACTCAGCTACTCAACTTGGATGAAGTCAAACTTTTTTGAAAAAAAATTCCCTAATGAATCAGATCGTGTGGAACTTGTCCTTTTGTGCTTGGCTTGTTTGTTAATTTACTGATTTCCAGATCCATCCATATAATTTTTTTATTTTTTAATTTTAAAAAAATAAAAGTACAAAACCATATTGACAAACAGACACCAATTAGCATAAAAAATAGTACAATCACAACTAATCTATAGACAAGGTGATATGGTCTCAACAGTGGTTATTGCTTTATCCATTGATATCTTCGAAGTGTAAATATATGAACCCATATACAGACATGCAAATTTAGTCAGACAATTAATCCTCTCAACAACAGAAAAAACACAAAAACCA
>PVLD010006580.1:0-99347 GCA_004027595.1 Dinomys branickii | reverse complement strand
TTTGCATGTCTGTATATGGGTCCATACATCTACAATTCGAAGATATCAATGGATAAAGCAACAACTACTGTTGAGACCATATCACCTTGTCTATAGATTAGTTGTGATTGTACTATTTTCTATGATAATGGGTGTCTGTTTGTCAATATGTTTTTGTACTTTTATGTTTCTAAAATAAAAAAAATAAAAAAAAAATAAAGTTCTCACTGCAAACGAAGAATAAACCAACACATCTTACTACGCTAAAAACTTGAACCCTGCATATGATCTTAAGCACCACATTGCTCACATAAGAGGATTATTTGATACTTAAAAGGAAGAAAAAACTTTTAATGACGTCAACTAGACCAGCACATTTTTCGGAAGAAGATGCTTAACTAAACAATTGTTTTCAGTGATTATTGCTTATCTAAGCTATTTCTTCAATTGTAAGGCATATTTCCAAAGAAAATCATGTTTCAATGAGATTTCTCAATGTAGCAAAATAGCGTAGATAGTACATTTCCCTATAGTTAATCTTATCCATAGCAGTTTTAGTTCCTTCTTGACTTTACAACTTTTATTTTATGCTATGTTGTTTGTTTCCTTGAGAATTCTTTTGGACTTGGCTTTCCCTGTACAACTAGTTTCATTTATACTAGCAGTTATATTTAATACCCTATATTATGTTGGTCTATTTTTCCAATGGTAAAATGTTAAAGCTAACTGACTTCCTTCTAAAGTATTTTTAATATGCTTTTGCTTTTCCCTTTTTAAATTCCAGTCATAATTAGTTTTTTTTTACCTTTACTCTTCACTGTTTAGACATTTGAGTTGATTCTTCCCACTCAGTAATTTTTAAATTGTATTAACTGGACACTCATTTTGTAACTGCCCACATTTTTCTTACTCTCATTTCTTCCCTCTATGAACTGCTATCTGCAGTCAGCTAAATGTGGCCTATGAGTCATGCATGTTCCAGACAAGGGCCTATTTCTTACATTTCTATTTCTTATATTCTTACATTTCTTACAAAAGTACCCCACTACTTTTGTCCACCTTTTCTTTGCATTATTTACTGCATTGTTAGCAACTGTAATCAGAGTGCCTGGGAAAGGATAACGGTCTTCGGCAGGACATCAACTGTGACCATTTCTAAAAGCAGTTTCTCCAGTGCTGTTTGTCCACTCTCTGATGAGCCAAATTCCAAGTTCTTAGGAACTGATTCATAGTGAGCAGGAACACAGATCTACCTTCTTGAAATAAGCTTTTCCATGTCCAGCAATTGCTATTATGACAGAGCATGTCATTCAATAAATGTTTATTAAATGACATTACTATCACAGTTCTGCATCAAATGCAGCACACATCCGTGACCCTGTATCTCGTCGTCCTCACTCGCTGCGGTCACTGTAATAGTTTCATTTCCCCCTGCTTCAGCTTTCTTCATATCACGTTTTCGTTGCTTTCCTAAGAGAGATGATCACAAGCAGCTCTTTGTTAAAAATCACCAATGGTTCTCCAGTGCCAAATTCTAGGGAATTTCAATTACCTGGCCAGCTTCACTTCTGTTTATAAACTGCGCACTGGAACCTGGTCTAGGAATAGGCCCTCACCTGCACCCTTTCTTGCAAGATTTCACATCCAGCATCCCAAGTATCACTCTGACTTCCTGAATCCACAGCAAGAATTAGTCCCTTACTCTATACTTTTTCAGTATTTTACACATAACATATTGTATTAATTAATTTGCTTGGCTCCAGACTAATTCCTTAGAGCAATTATCCTTTCATAATGAACTATTATGAGGATGCTTGATAGTTACTATGAAACATTTTAGCACCTTAATGGCTGTTCACAAAGCCTAAATTCGATTTTGAACACTAGACAATAGATCTCCCTACACTACACTGGAAGCCAAATGATAGCCTTTTGCCTAAAAATTATGTTCTTACAGCTCCCCCTAGAAAACATTTAATTTTGCATTTGTTTTAGTGTTCTTAGACCCTGATAACCGAATTCTACCTCGATATTGTTGCTAGATACTGACTTTCCCTTCTCACAAATGGGAAAGGTGGCAA
The DNA here is from genome assembly GCA_004027595.1 of Dinomys branickii. Lineage (NCBI taxonomy): Eukaryota > Metazoa > Chordata > Mammalia > Rodentia > Dinomyidae > Dinomys > Dinomys branickii. Next base: position 97,287 of record PVLD010006580.1, on the reverse strand, counting down.
AGCGGAAAATCGGGACGTGGCCACAAATCGGAAACAGGACCCAGTAACTCCAATAATAGCTCCTATACTTAGCATACATTAATACTGAAGCTCCAAGGTTCAAATTCTCACTTTTAAAACTATGGTTTATCTGGTTTTGCTTTATTGCAAACAGATTTTTAAAAAACACTGAGTACAAGGTGGCCGCAGAAATTTATATACTCCTTTCTTAATTGTGTGTGTGGTACTGAGGATTGGACCAAGGGCCTTTTGAATTATATCCCCAGATCCCCCTCCTATTTGAAATTCTGACCCAGGATCTCATTAAATTGCCCAGGATGGGCTGAAACTTGCAATCCTCCTGCCTCAGCTTCCCACAGTGCAGAGATCAGGCATGTGCCGCCATGCCTGACTGTAGAAAATTACTTTTAATTCCAATCTGTCATGCAACTGGCAGACTCTCCCATCGCCATCTCATGACTGAGTTAATGCGGCTGTCACTTGTAAAGGGAACAGGAAAGGTAGCATTTATAATTGAAACACTTGAAATATACGACAGGTGGACTTAAAACCTGATTTTTAAAAATTTTTCATATCCTTCTTTTTCAATTTATTCACAATGGTATTTTGCCTTACAGGTCCTAGGTGTATTTGATCAGAGTAGGACTTTTTGCTATCTTTCTTTTCTTTTTTTTTTTTTTTTTTTTTTTTTTTTTTTTTTTTTTTTTTTTTTTTCCGGGACCGGGGATCGAACTCAGGGCCCTAGTGCTCAGCGGCAAGCACTTAGCCCACTGAGCTGTACCTCCAGCCCGGCTATCTTTCTTTTCATAAAGATATATCAAGAGACTCGTAGTACTTGTGTGATCAGCATTTACCCTATTTTCATTTCTCCTGTATTATGTCCTCTTTGTGAACATACCCACCACACTGTGCCTGACACACAGTAATCAAATGTTACTTTTCCTTAATGGCCATTAACTTTAGAATCTAATTATAAACGATTACCTCCCAGAGTTCACCAAGTAATAAATCAACACAATGAAAATTAGGCTTCAGAGATTTCGCCAAAGATTTAATGAATGCAAGATGCAACGTAGCCATAGTCCATGAAATATGATTAGCAATTGGGGGACTGCAACCCTACTGAATCGAACGGAAGTATTATGAGACACCTAAAAGTCTTATACATACAATTGCTGTAATGTAGAGTTTGATAAATAAGGTTCTCTCTTGTGCTTTGTCTACTTTAGATTATACACTTTAAATACAGATGCCACACATAAAGAAATTCTGGCTTAACAGTTCTAAGTATTACTTTGCTACAGACCTTCTTCCCCACAATTTACGTGGGAAAACTCAGCCTTCGGTAAAAATAACTTATTTCCTGTGACAATTTTTAAAGGATATCACTGTCATTTGTGTAGTCTTTCAGTAAGGGGGTGGCTAGAGCCTCTTTACTCTCAGTAAGGGCTCTAGGCTGATGGATAAACACACTGAATTTAACACCTTGGTTGTTTGCAGCTCTGACGAACCCACTATTGGCAGTCATAGTGATGGCTTTTAAGGTGTCTCCTGTCCCAAAAATCGTTAATGAACGGCTGTTAATTTTTGAACTGGCCACTAGTTTCAAGGCACGCTCCGAAGGCTGGTCTGGCACCACACTGATTCGCTTAATTAGAACAGCAGCCCTCTCCCTCTCCCCAGGTCCTCCTAAGGTATCTAGAATAGACTGGAAATCCTTGACAGCAGATTCACAAGCAAACAACTCCTTGTCCTTCATGAATGCCTCCAGCTGGGGGAGAACCTGCTCTTTCCTCTCTTGTTCTGCTTGCTCCGTGAGGACTTTTTCTTTGAAGATAAAGTGGCAACCTCCATAGCTGAGAGCAGACACATAGGTGATTAAGGTAGTAATGTCCAGATTGACTCTTTTACACACATCCACCTTAATTTCTGTTGGAAAGGCAACACTTGCGAGGATATTTTCTCGGTCTACTCTGGTCACTTGTAAAAGTTCCAGGGCCTCATCATCAGACTCACTCTCACTCAGCTGTAGCTCTTCAGGGTGATCTAGCAGAGAGTTCACTGCCACTATGTCTCCCCTCACAGATATACCCATTTCCTTCAGCTTCTCTGCCATAGGGCTGGAGACACTGTTGTAAAAGGCAAAGATGATGTGGGGGTTGCTATACTGCACGGGCTGCTGGTGACTGGCCTGGAGGAAGTCTTCAGCCTGCTCGATGATGCTTTTGTCACCATACTGGCCCCTGCCCAGCCAGATGTTATGCAGTGCTTCAGCCTTCCGGCCAATGGCTTTCACCCAAGTATGGCCACCATTTGCAACGACATCCACCACAAGGGTCTGCTTTTCTCCCAAGGTGTCTGTGTAGCCAAAGACATGAAGCACACTAACAACTTCTTCCAGGTTTTCTGCGGATTCCACAATGGCTCTCAAATGTGTTAGATTCGTGCTTTTCAAATGAGATTCTTTAATGGCTACTTTCCCAGCTTCTACTTTCTGTAAAAATTTTAATTCTGCCTTCAATTTGCTGCACAGCTTGGCACCCCCTTCTATGCCACCTTTTCTTGATCCAGAAAGTGACTCTGCTCTTTTGATTAGTTCCTTGGCTATGGCGATTCGTTCACAGAGCATGGAGTGAGCAGACATGCTGACAGCATTATTCCTTTCCTATGAAAAGAAAACAAGGTAATTCGAACCTTTCTTCAAAATGACGAGGATTAAAAGCCTCAATCTATCGACAAAGTTTATGGGAGCCAGGTGTATGAACTTGGACTTCTGTGAGTCTAACTTTGAAGGGCCTCCTTCCTCTGATCGCTAAGGAAAGCTATATACGGTACTCCTGAACTTTGTGTAGGTATGCTGGACCCTGGCACACTTGTTTAGACCTTTATTTCTCCAGAAGCCAGGGGTCCCACTGCTGTCCCAGCACAGAAACTCTAGTAACTTTCAGAACATCCAGATAAAATGCTTAGCATGAAACGCGGCACACAGCTGGTGAACAGCGTGCAAAGCCGGCGTGTGTACCCCTGCCCGGGCCGCGCTTGTCTCCCCCGCCTCCCCCTCTCCACGCGGTCTTCAACCAGCTCCTCGGGGCACTGAGTCCTGACCCGGATCAGGACCAGCTCGACTACACGTTAACAGACCGAGGCGGTCGCGGCCCGCCCGCTCCACGCTCCTGCAGGGGGCAGAAGGGCGCCGACTCCACCGCGGCGAACCGGACGGAGTGCAGCGGGGCTGAGCGCTGAGCGCTGAGCGCAGAGCGCAGGGCGCAGGCCGCAGCCGAGCCGGCTCCGTGATGGGGACTCACCGCCGCTCCTCCCTCCCGCGGGCCGCCTGCCCCTCCTCTCCCACCGCCTCCCAGTTTCTCACCGGCAGCGCCCAGGACTGCGAGCGTGAGCGGGAGGCGCGGGCACGCGAAGCCGGGACCCCGGAGCCCTCACCCAGCACAGACCACCTGACTTGGCACCGGTGCCGCTCGGCCCAAAAGGACACCCTCCCTCCGCCTCCGGCACCGCCTGCGTCACGTGACTCCGCGCCGGGCGACGCCGAGCCCGATTCCCAGGCGGCTGCGTGGCCTGTGGGACGCTGCTGACGCCGGCATGGCGGCCATGTTTGTTGAGGGCACCCCTCTGCTGCTGTGGGCCAAGACGGTAAGCTCCCAGGCTGGACCCATGGCGTCAGGAGAGAACTGGTGGAGAGCCAGCTCAGCCAGGGTCCCCACAGAAACTGTGCTGTTACAAGACGGGTGTGGTGGTGCATGCCTGTAATCCCAGCACTCTGGAAGGCTGGGCAATTTAGTGAGACCTTGTCTTAAGAAAGGGCTTGGGGATGTGGCTTTGTGAGAAGGCCCTGTGCCCCTACCCCCAGCCACATCTCCCAAGTGTGCTACTACTGCGACGTGCTGCCATACTGAAGAGGGCAGTGTCCAAAGGCACCCAGAATGACTGGATCTGAAGATGTAAACCAATTCTAAATATTAAGACTCCCAGTCAAAATTAATCCCAGCTACTTTTCTCCACACCCTAAATGACAGGAAAAGAGTTAAAGGGGAGAAACCCACCAAGACAAAAAGCAAGAGAGAAGATACAGCAGACAAAATAGACCTTCACACACTTTCAGATAACAGGAACTCAGTACTGCGGCAGGCATTGCTCTAAACGTTCTATGCGTATTATCGTCTTCCTAACCTACAAGGCAACATACAGTATTTACAGTTAAGTGAGCCACAGAGAAGCTATTTAAACCCATTAGACCTCTCAGCAGAGATGAGAAAAAGTGCCTGTGGAAGGGGTTATTAAGCTAGTGAATTAAAAAGCAAAAGGCTTTGGAACTTCAGGTGCCTGTATAAGGTGGGAGGCAAGACTGAAGTCTGCCTGAGGAACACCAAAGTCCCCTTCCTACCACTGCAGCTGGGCTATTCTCTGCCTTTCCGGGGGCAGAAGACTAGAACTTGGATCTTGAAGATAGGGAGCCAGGGGTTCCAATGAAAGATGGGAAGAGGTGCCACTAGGAATACGGTTTCCTACCGAATGGGAGCCTCTGCCCCTCCAGATGTGCCAGCACCCCTCTGACCCCTACTCCCACCCAAACTATTTTTCTGTAGAGAAATTAAGCAAATGACCTCAGAGAAATATGACATTCAGCATTTCCCAGAAAGTAGGGCTGACCTCATTCACAAATGCTTCCAAACATTTTTAAGGGAAAATGGAATAAAGTGGTTTTTAAAAGTATCTTGTAACTAGAACCTTCAAATAAGACGAGTTTGGCCATAAAATAAGGATTTCTTTTTGAGACATGGCAGAGGACAGGCAAGTTTCCCAAAAGTAAAAAACATCTCCAAAGAATTGAGATATTATGTGCATGTACCAGTTCCCCCAAAATGAATGTAATCATTATGCACAGCAAATATGTATTCATAAAAATAAGCAATTTAAAATAAAATATTCCCAAAAATCCCACATTTTAAGTATCAACTGATGAATTGGAAAACAAAATCTACTAAAAACAATAAAAATGAAAAAATGCAGCCAAAAAAGGTCCAGTATCCAATTAACAGAAGTTTTAGAATAAAAAAATAACATTCACTGTTACACTCTGGAATACTGAAGATAAAAGAAAACCTGAGAGCTGCAGAGGGGGAAATTATAAACAAAGGGTTTGGTATCACATATACAGCATTAGGCTTCCATCAGCAACACCAGACTTGGGAAGGACGTAATGCTTTCAAAATGTGGAGGTAATTTTTTTCTTACCTAGAATTTTTGAACCTAGCCAACTGAGAGAATGTAATTTCAAGCAACCTATTACCCTGGGTTGGTAGAGGCAGACAGAAACTTCTGGGAGGTGTGAGGGAGGACTGGTACAGTTTACATATTCGCTGCCATGAAGAAAACAGTATACAGACGGTTTTCTAGTTTTCGTGGAAGCTGGCAAGAATATGAGACGATGACACACAGAAAAACAGACTGATGACAATAAAAAGCAAACCCCAAAAATCCAGTGAAGCCATATAAACTGTAAGAAAGTTACAAGGAAACAGTCAAAGCATACTTAGAAGAAAACCCTCTTCAACTAAGCATGATTAACTGAGTAAACTGAGGCAGGAAGAAGGGCTGTGAGGGTAATACAAGAACTCTAAATTCTTAGCTGGCAGTGCAGAGCATCAACACAGGGCCTAAACTTCGGAACTCCAAACACCACTATTAACTTAGTTTGAAATATGGAGTGAAGGAAGCACCGGATGAAACAATGAACTGAAGCATCTCTGATGAAGTGTTACTTCACCTTTCAAATACATGCTCGTGCTTAGTGAGTTATTATTTTCTTGGCTGCCAGGTTTTGCCAGTTCCATAAGGAATAGGGTGGAGGGCAGAGATCTAAGCCGAGGAACCACAAGGCAATGTGACGCTGATAGAGGATCCCTGGACTGCTTTTCAGGAAACCAGGATTCTAATCCAAGGCCGCGATCAGCTCCTCCTCCATATTCCTGGAAATCATAGTTTACTGTTCTGTACAGGGGGCAGGGCGGAGGATTCAGAGAACTGGCCTACAGTGACAAGGAGAATTTGGACGGGGGTGAGCTACATACTCAGTGTTAGTGGGGTCCTTCCATGGAAACAAGTGGGTAACGCATGAAAAATTTTCTGGTGTTCCTTTATTGGTGTGTAATATTCTAGCATGCAGTAACCATGAGCTCTGTATGCGTCCTCTTATTTACCCCCCTCTCTTGCCTATATGTAAATTATAAACATTTCTGTTTCACTGCTAATAATTGTTTTGTAACTGTAAATTACTGCTTCAGTATGGAACTGGGACAGGGAAAGGCTGAAACAAAGTGAAGATCAAGGTTTTTGAAGATACAAATTGAACCCAAAGTAGGGGTGCTTCACACGTGATGAGCACTCTGAGAATGACGTTAAGAACTGAGTCTCCCAAGAACTGCACAAAAAGGAACATCTTCATAGTAAGGACAATGAAATGGCGAAACTGAGCACAAAGGGAGTAGAATGGGAGGTGGCTTCAATTGGAACTGGACTTAGGGGCAAGAGGCAGGAAAACTGAACCTGGATTTAATCTTCTTCAGCCAATGTTTCCTCCCTTTTTTCTGGAGGCTGAATTGTGAGCACCCAATAAAAACATACGTGGCATTTTCCTTTTGTCTTAAATTTATGTATCTTTATTCTTCTCTCCTTTGATTTGTAGAAATTTGCCATTCCTCTGTTTTTTTTAATACTAGACACTAGAAGGGGCCTACATAAATTCAAGGGCAGCTAACAGGGTATTTAACTATTAATCATGCCAGGCTTTACACGTGCCTTATGAAATTTAGTAAAAAACAAAAGATCCCTGAGATAATTACCTTTCAAAGTCATTCCTTTTCAGTACTATGTTCACTTTCTAGTCCTACAATCACAGTACAGCAGCAGCTCATAGGGAGAGATTAGTAGACAAGGTCTTAAAGACAGACACCTTCAAGCAGGATGCCAAGTTACCTTAACATATCTCCTAAAATGCCCTAACAAGACATGGGTGTCATGGGAGAAGTAGAACTGCAAGCCCTCTCAAAAATTCCCTAGGATAAAGCTTTGCCCCTAAACTTAGCTAAATCTTAAAAGCTTTCTAATTATGCTTAGATCCTAGAATTGCCTACTACCTCTTTATATTGTTAAGACTAATGACACTTAGGAACTCTGTTCTATGACCCAAACTAATGATTTTTTTCCTAAGATGTCTTAAAAAAAAAAAAAAACCAAAGAAACAAAACCATCTCATATATGAATACACCACTATCTGCTTCCTCTTAAGAATCTTACTTACAACAAAGGCTCTGATTACAAAATCTATGAGGGAGAGCCTTAAGCCAGTTGTAACACTTAAGTTTACTGTTTTATTTTCAGCACTAATGTCCACCCTTGAACTAAAATATCAATACAACATAGGGCTTTCTTTTAAGTAATCTTATGTACTTGCGATAGGGAAACCAAGAGGACACGCAGACTGCAGCTTGTTTACTTATAAAACGTCTCCCGCAGGAGACCTGTGTGGTTCAACTCACACAGCTTCAGTGCAATCGATCCAAGCTCTCTGGGACAGTGAAAGCAAACGTTTTAGAGCTTTCAGTAACAGCCCGCTGTGGCACAAATACCAGAGGTCTGCCACCACTGCTCTGGATCTCACTGATCCCACACCTCAACACATTCAACACATGTGCTTATTTGTCTCACAGATTCAGGAGTCTGCAGATTCTCTCAGCTCCGAAAGTGATTTACCAAAATCAGCACTGTACCCTACAGACACACAGGCAGCATCGCCATCCATGAGGTGGTGATCTGCCCGAAAAGAGGTGCACAGAAAGGAATGGCAATTTCATCACTTTGCCTTGCAATGTAGTTTCTAAAAGTCAACTGTAATGCATAGCAGGGAAGAAAATGTTCCATGTTAAAATGTCAGATGAAATGTTACAATTCTACTAACTCCTAAAACCCTGGAAGTTGGGTTTAACAGTTTATTATGATTTAGAAGTGTCATTTTAAAAACATCAGTCCATTAAACCATGTAGAAATAAGTATGCAAAAAATCTGCAAAACAAAACATACTTTAAACATGTTTAAGTAGATAGATTATCTGAAATTTCAGGTCACTCGGTCACTTCACTATGCAATGGCAGCCAAGTAGTCCTTAACTTCAGTCGGAGTGAGCCTCCTGAAGCCAGCTTCGTTGCAGATGCCAACCTCTATGTTATCCTCCGTCATCTGCCCTTCAAAGCTCTCCTGTCGGGGAGGGCAGGAAAAAAGGTCAACTTTCAAACACTCTATCAGAAACCCGTAAGACCACTTGGCAGACGCAGAGCTAACCTTTAGGGTTAAGATGGCTGTGTGAATGGCATCTTCAAGCTCCAAATCTTCATTGTATCTAAGGAAATAAAAAAAAAGATGACTTTACGGTACTGTTTATACTCTTTAGGACTGTACAATGACAGTGACAGCATTAAGATTTTCTGTAAGTCTAAGAAACTCTCAAATTTTAAATTATGTATCAATCCCTCTAAATCACCTCAGAGTTAGATGGCCCCAAACAAAAGACTATTATTTGGTATTGAATCCTAACATCATGGAAAGAATATAATCCCAAAGGGCATTTATTTTAGGAAATTTTTAAGTATTAATGCATTAATGTAACTGGGGCGTGGAAGCAGCATACATTATAACTATTTTAGAAAAGAAGCAAAAAACCAGGCCTTTCATAAAATCTTGTCTGTTCTCATAACCTATCATATGTTAAAACATGGGAAATATCTGGAAGACTCCCTAATAAGTACAAGTTAAAGAAAAGTGCTTTATGATCCCATAGCTAAGTTTATCGTTCATCATTTATAATTCATCATCACCATTCATCATTAACATTATATGAAGACTGCAGGGAAGGATCATCTGTTAGTCAAAGCCAATTAAACAATCCTTCTATTCAAAGGCGGGCCACTTTTGGAGGACTACATAACAGTGTGTGGAATACAGCTGGGACCAGGTGATAGCAGCCTGCTGTGCTGACAGCAAATCTAACAGTACTCCACCACTCTTTTAAAATTTTTTTTAAATGATGGGGAAAATGAATGAATAATAGTAACCCAAAGCAGTGAAGTTTAGGGTGCCAGGATGTTGACAAGTTTTTGTTTGCCTGTAACTAGACTCAAATACAGGGTAAATGCAACACATTTACTCAGGTTCATGGAATTACTAATAGTGCTGAAAATCACAAAGTGAGTTTGCCAATGAATCCAGTTCAGTGAGCCTACCTTTTCTCAAGGAAAGTTTTCCCGTTCACATAGTTCTTTCCCATTGCTGTGGCCTTCCAGGCAAAGTAAGCTCCCTAATCATGAAGAGAAAAGAGCCATATTTTAAAATATTAATAAACTACACACTCTGCTATTTGCTTTTTAACTCTACAATTATCCTCTAACTTCTAAGGTCATTGAATATTTACTGGGATACCATGAAAATATCACAGTTATTTTTTAAAAAGGGATGGGACAGACACGAAGAAATGTCAAAGTTAAGAAATCTGCTATTTCCTCAGGCATTTACATATATAAAAACTCATCAAACTCATGATGATGGATTGCTAATGATCCAACTTATGGTACATTTTGTTAAAATGGAAAAGGAAACTAAGGTTAATGTAAAGCAAATAATCAAGGAACTTAAAAATCTCACACAAATTTGAAACTAGTGATCAATTCATTGGCATTAGTGAATACATTAAAACAGCATCTATTCATTGAAAGTATTCAAAGGTTTTGCTATCTCATCATCTGGAGCAAAATAAAAGTAGTAGCAATGTCACGTGTAATATGGCCTCCTGTGTTGAAAAATATACACATGCACAGAGAAGAACCCTAAGAAAAACACCAAATGTATTAAAAGACATGATTTTCTTCTAGACACAAGAAAAAACGGAGCAAAAGATAAACATGATTTCATAGATGGTGGTTTTGCTACCCACTGGCAGGCAAGGGAAGAGGGCTTGTCATTTAGCTTCAGAAGCTCAGAGATGGTGTAACACCACCGTCAATAGTTCCCAAAATACTTTTCTGATTTAAGTAACAACCAAAACATTTGTCTTTTGCCTTTTAAGTTTGCAGGGGTAGAGCATAAGGTTTACACTACTTGCAATTAGCTAATAATCCACAATGAAAAGTAGAAAGTTCTCCTCCCAGCAAAGGGACAGGTGTAGAGTGGAATTTTCTCTAGGACACCTTCTTGCCTAGTTACCAGGCTCTTCTTTTAGAGCCCACAACTCGCTGAAGGTATTGGTTACACCCTCATTTTGTAAAACACTGGATTAAAGACAATGACAAAGATTACAATGTCTTCAAGGTCCACATCTTTAATTGCAGTATTTTCCAAAGTAATAAAATTCCAGAGATTTAGTGAAACTGGATAACTATTTCAACAAATCATTGAAGTATGTGGCATTAATGAACGTGACAAAAAAGAGGGCAAAACTAATGCAGTTTGTAGCTACTTTACACATCCTATCGCCCAAATAAAAAGGGAGAAATTGTTAATTTTAAAGTTTCCATGGCTTCCATTTTTATTAGATATTTAAAGAGCAATTTGTAAAAATTCTTTAACTATCTCTACTAATACTTACAGATGGGTCTGACTGAAACAAATATGGCCGTCCCTCATTCCAACCACAAATAAGTAAAGAAACACCAAATGGACGAACACCACTGCAGAAAGGAAAATGACAATTACTTGGTATCTTCATGGTGTTAAAAATCATATTCAAGTGCAAATTTATCAGTGCTCTCAAGTAAAGCAAGTTATCAAGTAAACTTAATTCAACTTAAGTTCATAAAAAGTACTTAACTGCTTTCTAAATGGATCAACTGAAAATCAACTCTCTTCAAGGCGATGAGCAAGAGTAGTTAAAAAATTCTGGATTACACAGAGCTACACCTGGCTGTGGTGTTTCCCAAGGCACACGTGTGGACCCTGGTTCCTGCCCTGATGATGCGGAGAAGAACTGGACATTTAAGAGGGAGACCTAGTGGAAGACACTGTAGTCACAGGATCACTGAACACCACCCTGGGGAAGGCCTGCTGCTGGTCTCTCAGCATGAGCCATCTTGCTGGAGAGGATTACTTCTCCCAAGAGTGGACAGTGGCTGTTACAAAGGAGCAAGCTGGCCCCTCTGCTCTTCCTTGCTTCCTCTCAGAATATAAACTCTCTTTCCAGAGCTCTGGCCATGTAGTGCTACCTGGCCAGAAGGTCCTCATCACTCCAGCACCACACTGTCAGGCCTCCAGAACCATGAGTGAAAGAAAACTCTTCTGTAAAGGGCCCAGCTTCAAATGTCAAACAGGGTAAGACAGTCTAATAAAGATAACAGAGTCACTAAGTATGGACACTCAGTGTCCAGTAAGTACAGTTTCCAACTAGTGTGGGTTTTTCTGGGTTTGCCTATCAACAAATGTGTTTATGCTACCTTACTTAAACCTGAAGTTAAACCCAAACGTAAAAACAGTGGAATTAGAATCAATATAATGTCTGCTTTCACCATATGATTGCAATAATTTCTGGATGGAAAGACAACGCAGCAGTGGGGACTGCCCATAAGTTGGTATTTTAAGTTCTGGCAAAAAAACCCTCTAGCTACAGACTTTTTATATTGTATAAACAAAAAAATATTGGGACTTTTTCCCTAAGAAAATATTCTAGGCCTAGTTAAGAACGGAAACATTCAGCACAGTGATTGTCTCTATTTATTACACAAATACTATTAAGTCTCCTCCTAGAAACTCATCCTTGTAAAGTGAGTTTTTCCCTCCTAATTTGTGACATACTTCAGAAGAGATCGGGCACATTCAGGGTGGTATGGCCGTAGACATGTGACATATTTCAAGTAATGAAAGCACCTTACCCAGACTGGGTGTACTCCTGCATCACGGAAGCTACTCTCTGCACCAGCTGGGCTGTGGGGATGGGCTCCTGGTAGACCAGGTAGTACTGCTGGGCGAGTTTCCGAGCTCTGTGCACAAGTACTCTAGCACACCAGGAAGACGGAAGCATCAATCAAAATTCAGATGCTCTACTACTGGAAGACCCATTCTTTTGCTGTAAGCATACAACTGCGGCACAACTTAACGCATTATCTTCAAAATAGCTGTTGGTCAGTCAATCTTACTTTGCCAGCTGATCCCAACTGATTTAGAAAAACATATCAAACATATCACAGAGGAGCTGACCCATCAGAGGTAGACAAGGTGAAAGGAAGAAAAGCAGGAACTAGAATACACAGTAAAAATGTGAGGTTTCTCTCTCTCAATGGCTTCTTCAAGTCTGCACCCCTTATCCCAAGGGCCAGCTACTATGTCTCTGTATGTTTCACCAGGCCCACAAACGTAATATATATATGAACACGATTTCGGGTGTATTTTTCTCACTCAGCCTCCATCTTCTCTGCAGACTACCTGCACTCCAGAGTACCCTTCAGAGATTAAGAAGGAGTAAGAAACTTTTAACTTTAAATATGAATACTGCAAAAGACATTAAGGATATACAACTACATTAGCAGGACACATAGGATTTATCTTTATGCTCATGTACTACAGATCTGGACTATGCACACTGCCCTTTGTATGATACTCTTCTCCTGCCTAGGGTTACTCCATCAGTGGTGGCACAACAGCAGTGTCCCTTCCATACAGTGGCCACTCCACCCACTCTAGTAGAAGCTGACCACATTCCAGTGACCCTGCTGGTTTTTCTGACCCATTACAGTGAAATGTTGGTTCTGTCTTGCTCAACAAAGGTCATGAGTATTAAAGACTGCAAACACAGCAAGTGTCAATCACTTTCAACTTGCTGGTCAAACAGGGGCAATTCCAAGAGCATCTTTACCCCAGCTGGCTGTCACATTCTGTAATACCCATTGGCCTCTGGGAATCCTGTCCCTTTACCAAGAACAAATATAAAGATAAGGAGGTTAACTCCAGATGGTGATTCCTTTTGTCATCTCATTTTTTGGTTTGTTTTCTTTTCTTTTTTGAAACATGATCTTGCTATGTATCAGACTAGCCCTGACCTCACTATGTAGCCTAGACTGGCCTCGAACTTGCAGCAATTCTCCTGCCACAGCCTCCTGAGTGTCAGGACTATAGGCATGCACCACCATGCCCAGCTGCCACATCATTTTTTTAAAAATCATTAATTATAACAAGTATTCCTTTGATCATTTTCAAAGTACATTACAGAACACCAAACCGCTTTATGCCCAACACTTGGACAGCAGATAGAAAAGGACGCTACTGGAAGATAAAATCCACCAAACAAGTAAGAGAAATAAGTATGTACCTATTTCCTTTTTTTATAATGGAGGGTACTGAGTTCCTTAAAATAACCCAATCCAGCTGCCAGTGACGTTTCTCCTTAAAGTATAGATTACAATGAATTCATGAGATGGTGAAAAATTATGTAAGTAACATAAAGTACCTGTAATCTGGGCCCATGCCGCTGTACACCAAACCTATGTGCTTGGTAATTGGCTCGACTTTGTGTACACTTCTCTCATCATACAGAATGGACTTCTGCTTCTTCTCAGTTGCCAACACCACACCATTTGCAGCTTAAGGGGGGGAAAAAAATACCTGCCTGTTTAACCATTTAAAAGACACTCGTTCAACAGCTTTTTAATTATGGATGCATTAAACCCAAATGCCTCTATTTCCCATAATTTATAAAACTGATTTTTTAGGGTTCCTCTATCAAAATTACCTAAGGAAGAGTAAACTCCTCTTTACCCTCCTGGTCATTTATACTTCACTAAAAAAATAAGTCCCTACAGCTAGCCCTGAACTCAAAAACCTCTCTGAAAGGTATTGCACAACCTCTCTGAAAGTACTCCAGGATACTCAAAAGCTTACAGGCTTTAAAATGATGGATTTCTGCCAACCTGATCAGTGGTTCTAACTTAAAAATTTCAAATACATGTAGATCTTTTGCAAAAAATACTAGGATATGAAATAACTATAGTATCTTTTGACTGTTTTATAGTTAGCCTTTTTTAAAGAGATACAGGAAGGATAAAAGCTTCCAGAAAGCAGGGATAAATAGTGAAAAAACAAAAGGAGATTCCATTTTCTGAGTGGGAAGAACAATTCGCGGGCTATCACAACTATAAAGGGGCTACAAAGAGGCTCAACACATAAAGGGGCTAAACTTACTCTCAAACTGTAATCATTTCACAGGCTTATCACTATTTTCTTTAAAATTCAAATGCTAACAAAAGGAACTGCTAAAATTTATGCCACCACAACTATTTATTTACACATTACTAATTTGAAAAAATTAGGATAACTACTAAAAAATACCTAAAAATAAAAAAAAGTACTTCTTTACCTTTAATTCCCACTGACGGGGCTCCTCCAGCTACAGCTGCCAGTGCATACTCAATCTGGACAAGCTTACCAGACGGGCTGAAAGGGAACAGCTATGTGCCAAGGTCACATATTTTCAAGCATTGTTAAGACATCTCTGAGGAAGGGCAGATGTCCCAGTCAAATCCATTAATTAAACCCCAAGGAACAACTGGCCTTTGAAATCTGTCATGCAGTTGTTCATTCATAAACTAAGGCAATTTGAACACACGCATAGTGAAGCACTGCTTCTCTCTTTTGGTTGATTTTCTTCTGCCACCTTGAGCAGTATTACTACAAATCACTCTCTGCACCACTTACCCACCTCGTAACTTTGGGCGAGCCATATTAGCATTCAATGTATGTTTTCTTATCTATAAAACTAGGAGGACAGTACTATAGCAATCATGTATTTCAAAGAGTTGCAATGATTCCTATAGAAGTTTATAGCAAAAAATTAGCAAGAAGAGAACACTGCTGGGATTTAGCTCAGTGGCACAGCGCCTGCAAGGCAAGCGTGAGGTCATGAGTTCAATTCCGAGGACCAAAAAAAATTGAAAAAAAAAGGGAAAAAGAAGAAAACTCTAAAAAATAACATTATGTAAGATATATTTTATGTGCGGGTTTTTTTTTAATGAAATAGAACCTAAGATAATAAGACCTAGCTTATTAATAGATTGTATGTCATTCAGTCTTGTCTGAGAGTTCAGGCAGCTTCCCTACAGAGGTGATGTAGCTACTAAGGGGTGCAGGATGGCCAGGAAGGAGTTTACCTGGCAACAGAGAAAAGAGCTTCAGGCAGGGGAATCGACTTGTCTGAAGTTTCCCAAGTTTAAGAGCGGTCTATATGATCTGAGATTAGAATGACAAATTATAATTGTATGAAGTTGGAACAGCTGGCCTTCTGCAATTATAAGATTGTCTTTTCAGTAGTAGACAGGAGGTATGGATCTAGCTATGTCACACTGTGAAACATCAGTAATCATAGAGGTTTAAAAGTCAGGCTGAATTTTCCCCATTAATAGTCACTATTTCAATGACTCTGTAGCTCTACCTAGCTTTCAGTACTGTTCAATACTTAGTTCAGAGACCTGTGAAGAATATTTAAAAGCTCACGAATTTATTTTCTCCACTCCCATGATCAGTCCCCACCTTTATCAGTGCACCATTCTCTATGTGTTAAGCTCACTGACCTGGGTACACTGAGCATTCAAACATCTTTTGTGATGTTTAACAGCACTATCCCATTCTAAAGCACTGGTATCTCTCCTACTTGGGATAAATCAAACAGATTTCTATCTACTTTTCCTTGCTCACCTCCAGCCAGAGTAACCTCTGTACATCACTCCCACTTAAGTCCTGTAATAACGTCCTGGCTCACTTAAAATAAATATTACTCACCTTACAGGCTCTCAATCACATTACCTCCTTACTTACAGTGACTTCTGCCAACGATTCTCTCTACTCCTAGATTTTCCAATAGCTGGCTTCTTTTCATCTTCCAGTCTTAAAAATCCTCCCAAGCATGGCCCTTTCCTAACAGCTATGTCCCTTTCATCCTTTTTAAATAAACTTTTAAATAACAGAAAAGCATTTCCCACAATTCATTAATAGACACCAATTTCTTCATCTATGGTTCATCCATCACTTTAAAAAGTTTACTTTA
This sequence comes from Dinomys branickii, assembly GCA_004027595.1. Taxonomy (NCBI): domain Eukaryota; kingdom Metazoa; phylum Chordata; class Mammalia; order Rodentia; family Dinomyidae; genus Dinomys; species Dinomys branickii. The sequence goes on along the minus strand of PVLD010006580.1, from coordinate 81,203 downwards.
GTAAAAAAAGTGTGTTATAAAAACTCAGTCTCCAACAATATATGCTTGTTCTGTGTTCAGCTCTACCAAGATTACATTTACTTAGAAAGAAAAGATATTTGTTTTTTTCACAAACATCAACAGTGACTGCCTTGCACAATTCTTTTTTCTGTCACTGTGTAGGACACCCTATATAGCACAATTAAATAAATTTCACTCAAAGGTTACAAAAAAAATTATATATCATTTTTTTTTTTTACTGAAAACTTCTCAAGAGGAAGGCATTTCTAATTTCAGAAAGACAACATACTAACGTGGAAGGTTTTAACTTTTGTCATCAGAAAAAAACCAGTTTGAATGCCAACTCAGCTACTCAGGATGATCTTGGTCAAATTATTTATCTGAGCAGTGGTTAACTCATCTCTAACAGGCTGACATAACATCATAGGTGGTAGTGAAAAGCAAAGAAGTAGGTCCATTTGCACCTAAACAGAAGGTATTCAACAAGTGAGATCCCATCTCAGTTGCTGAGACAGGATAACAAACTGCATGTGTTCACATAGGACACAGTGTTCAGATTGGACAACAAACTACATGTGGCAATACCGATCCGTAAGAAAATGGTCAAACTAGAATCCTTCCCTGGTAGATTTTAAGTATGTTTCCGTGATGATTTCCTTAGATTGGGTATGACTGTTTATACCAACTGTATGTTGAAAAATATACTTATTACTTTCTTTAACTCCCTGTTCTCCACTAGAAAGCCTAAAATCTTTTAAAAGCATACCACCACCCAAAAAGAAAAAGAGGACTTAATTATTGTAGACTAACTTGCTGGGTCCACAAAAACCTGTCAGACAAATCAGCGCTTCCCATTTCTCAGTCCTTGTGCTTCGACCAGGGGCCTCGAAGAAATCGAAAGTGGAAAGTTTCAAAAGACCACGAGCTTCAAAGGAAGACCAGCACTCCAAGCTAACAATGAAGCTAAAATTTAAAACAAAATACGAGACCCCACGCATTAACTAAGGCTCTAAGCTTTGAAACTCCCGCCCGAATCAGGCCTATTTGGGTCGGGAAGGCAATCTCGAGTTCTTAATCGGCCACCAGGAGAACACTAGTACAAAAGCGCCTTATTCTCCAGGCTCCAGGGCGAAGACAAATGACTGGCTACAGCCCTCCATGAATATAGCCCCAAGTTTGCCCGGATTCCCCGGACCCGCGCTCCCTAGCTTCCAGTCGGCCCGGCAAATGACTGTGCAAAGCTGCATTCCCATCTCTATTCTCTCCTGGATTATCAGAAAGTACCAAGCCACAAGCAAGAACACACAAAACAGAACTGAGCCAGATCCCGCAACCTTTGCTACGCCGAGGACCTTACGGATCCTTTCCATACCTGAAGGTTGTCAGCGAAAAGCTATAACCGCGTTCCGCCATCTTTAGCCGGAGAGCCCAAGCACATCCACACACATGCGCACTATGGTCAGTTTAGTTTCACTTCCTGTCCCCGTACCTCCCTACTCTCTCTCTGATTGGAGGAGAGAGTCAGAGCGGCCGCCGAGGAATTTTGGGAGTTGTAGTTTCAGAAGTCGGATTTGTCCTAACTCTAGATCTGTGCGCATGCTCCAAGTGGGGGCGGGACCCAGCTGCCCAGTGGTCTAGGTCTTCCGGCGAGGAATATGGTGGCAGCCATGCTGCTGCTGCTGGTGGTTCCGCAGTGGCCCGCTTCCCGGGGACTGCTCCGAAATTGTTGGGAGTTGCTCCAGCGCAAATTCCAGCAAAGATGGCCAGGCTTTTCCAGTCCTCCATCGGGTAAGTGCGGAAAGGCCGATGGGAAGACCCCAGGCTGCTTAGTAGACGCAGCTCTTAGTTTTTGCTTCCCCTTTGCTAGAGGTCCACTGCCGATCATACGGGAAGTTGCCAGTACCTTTTGCTTTGCGTCCGCTCGCCTATTTTTGTATTTTTATCTTCGGAAAGAAAACAAGACCCATACTATTCCATTCATACACAGGGGCTACCCAAGCACTTCAGGTTATGTCATAGGTGAAGACAGCCGGACTTTAAATAAAGAGCTGACAACAGATCTTGCTCGGTACCTACAAATGGAAACGCGCCGAGCTCTATCCCAAGCTCTGTGCAGAGGCAACTTGCGCATTGTAGGAAAGGAACAAAGCCCGTGTGTGTTTAGCCCGCCTCTGTCCGCTACCTCGCAGATAGCGAAGTTAGGGCTCTCCTCGCCCACAAAGGCTGGGAGACCGAGGCCTTGCCCAGCCGTGCCCGGTTGACGATTATATTTAAAAGGAATGGCTCCTGGACCTTGAGCTCCAGAGCTTCAGGGCACGCATCTGTACGATCGTTAGCACTTTGCAGTAAACACTGTGAGAAAGGAAGGTCAGAAGCCTATCACCAGGTAGTGCTGATGTGTGTGTGTGTGTTGACGAGAACAAGTGTATTTTCCTGGCATTGTAGAGCTTTCTCATTTAAGCTCTTCAAGGGGAGCTAAGGTCATCCTGGGACCAGGACCTTATGCTGCCGGAAGTCTCGCTGGAGTTTGGGCACGTCTTTCGATGCAGGGCTTTGGACAGAGTTGTCGTGTTTGTACAATGCTGTGGTTCTCACTTGGCGTCGAGCATGGCCACTCAGAGTCTGTAGTCTTTGCTTTTCAGTCCCCACCGCCAGGCACACGGGATGCAGTTTGTTCCCCAGTGTGGTGTTTGAGCTTTATGAAGGTGAATTCTGATTCCTGTGTTTGCTTAAAAAAAGAATTTTAATTAGAAACATCTTGGATGTAAACGCTGTTATTGCTTTGACATTCACAAAGTATCTCAATAGAGATAACACTCAGACCATCAGAACAGATATATACCAAGAAAATATGTACCACGATGTACTAATCACTGTGCTAAGACAGTTTTATGTGCTTTCTGGGATAAACTTAACAATACCAGTAGATGTCTCCATTTTTCGAGTAAACAAGTAGGCTCCGAAAGCTTCAAGATCACACAGGCAATCCAGAGCCTCTTACAAAACACCAGGCTATGCTTAGCAACACTTATAGATGGGCTGAAGAACACCATTTGTTAAATGTGGAGAGCTTTATGTACTTTAAGAGTTCTTAAAATTGAAAGTATCACAAGTCTGAAGAATAGCAAAAAGTAAAGGAATTTCGTTGATTTTGTAAACATTTTAAGAGACAAAAATGAGACGTTGGTGTCATGTAAATAATGCTGTACAATGAAGTGAGGGACTAGTTCTTTTTCTTAAGAGAACAAATGGGAGTAAAGATTAAATGTTAATGAAGAACTTAGTGACTTAAAGGAATCTTCCAGGCTATATAATAAAAGACACTGTGAATTTTTTTTTAAAAAGCTAATAGAATTATCTCAGTGTAGGTCACAAGTGCATTTCTGTAACCACAATCTTAGATTTACTTGTACCCTAAGTAGATACTAACTCTGCCAAGTAAAATGTGGACAATTGAATGATTTTGTTTCTAAGTTACGCACTTGTCAAACCTTTACTCATGTTCGTTACTAAACCCCTGAGTCCTGTATCAGGTAAGAAATGGTAGAATTTCACTCATCTTATTTCATCAAGTTCAATTAGGAAAAAATTTTGTGTTATTTTAAAATACCTTTTTCATCTTTATTTATTTGTTTTTTTGAGACAGGGTCTTGCTATGCAGTTCAGGCTGGCCTTGAGCTCACTTTGTAGTCCAGGCTGGTCTTGAACTCACAACGATCCTTCTGCCTCAGCCTCCCAAGTGTTGGGATTGCAGGTGTGCACCACCATGCCCAGCAGTACTGTGTAGTTTAATAGCTACATTTTCTGTTAAATAGTAACTGAATTTAACATGCTTAACTGTATGCATATATAATGTGTGTGTGTGCGCACGCGCACGCGCCTTGACATCATGGTTGCTTAAGAAGAATATTATTTATAAATTTTCCTTTGGGAGCTGGATATTGATTTTGTACCCCCATGTTTTACTTGGTAGTACCAACATTAGCAGTCCACGGTCCAGTGATATTTACAGAGCCAGCAAATGATACCAGTGGAAGTAACGAGAATTCCCACCTCTTGGATGGTATCTTTTGGATGGCAGCTCCCAAAAACAGACGCAGTATTGAAGTTAACCGGTGTAGAAGAAGAAACTCTTGGAATCTTATCAAAGTTAAGGTAATTTATTCTCATTTTTGTGAATATGCTTTTCCTCAAGTCCACCATTGCATATTGTCATGGTATATTCGTGTAGCCTATAGATAAATTATTCTCAAATCTTATGTGTCTATGGGCTGCCCTAACAGTAGTCTTGTTATGTAAATATACTGTCCTCTGTCCCAAATACTAAAAGCACAGTCAAGAAGTCTGGAGATTAGGTAGAAAACTAGGTTGTAAAGAGCCCACATGACTTTTAAAGTGTGAACTGTTACCAGTCATGGGCTGTGTTAATTTGAATTACAAATGGATAAACATTAACTGTGGTAATACTGAAGTTAAAGTCAGAAGTAGTAAGCATGCTCAGTCTTAGATTTTACTAGCCCTTATGCATTCCCCTTATTTTTTACCGTTTCTAATAAAGTACTGTAAAGGACAGTCACAGCCTGTGAACTATCTCTGTGTTTTGTGTGCAAGGTCCTATCATATTTTCACAGCAGTTCTCCAAAGTAACTATCACTTTCTTCATTTTATAAGATGAAGAAATTCAGGCTAAAGGAATTTGTCTGTAATCACAGAGCTATTAAAAGGGAAAGTCTGCTTTTGACCCCTGGCATTTTGATTTTTGAACTCACATTCTTGAAATTTTTGTGTGTTCAGACAATTCCAGATTCACCTACTTCATAATATGGATAAGTTCTGTTCATTAATTGAAAAAATTATGGTAGGTATAGTGTTACTTTGTAGCTGTAACAGTTATAATTTCATTCTTGCTGCTTCATGGCATTCCACCACAGCAACTCCGTGTGGATGAAACTTAAGAACAGAGTTTCTGCATTCACATTTAAACCTTTGGAACTGAAAACAAGAGTATTTCGGAGTCACAGTAGAGCTGAAATTTAAATCTAGAACTGAAAAGCACTTTACTTGGTTAGGACTCCACAAAATTTGATCTTGAAGAGGAGATTAGAAACGATCCTGTGGGTACATTTTCTGGTGTAAGTTACTTACTGCTACATGTAATACTATACTATGTTGGGTACTTTGAGCATGAAAAGACCAGTTGAACTGGTTTAGTTGAACACACAACCTCCACAGCAAAGTAAAATAAGAATATGATGAAGTCAGTAACTAGCAAGATTCTTTGTCCTTTCAGAAAATGACATTTGTTTGCTATCAGCCTCACACATTAGTATATTAATCTTATTAATTATTTCAAGCTTCTGCAATGCTCCTGATTTACTCTTTGTTTGTTGAACTGGGACTTGAACACAGGACCTTGCACTTGCCAGGGAGGCGCTGTGCTGCTAATTTACTCCTTTTCTTTATATTTTTTTTCAAGTCTCCTTCAAAATACGTTGAAATTTTTTTAGAAGTTATTGCTCTTATGCAGTTAAAATTGGATAAACATATTAAAACTTGTTAAAATACTCTGAAATTGTAATATCACAACAGTTTTACATTAAGAAGTAATAGATCATGAATAAAAAGAAAATTTGTACTATCTACCAAACCTATATTCTGAATATAAATTTGAATCATACTGTAATAAAGCAGGGAACTCCAGCTTATAACATTCTTGTAATCTTCTTTTGTCAAGGTAGGTTGAAAGTGATTTTATTTTTTCTTGGTGCCTTATTTAAGAAGCTATCTGTATAGGTCCCCCCCTTATGTTGACAGACTACTTATTAGATATTTGAAGTTAAGCTAATAGACTGTTAAAGTGAAGGTGACTGCTGTTTTTAGGTACCAGGTATAAAGTTAGTTGGTAAACATGAGTTCTAGTCCTAATTTTTCTACTAATTCAAATTCAGTATTGCTTATTGTCAGTTTCTTTGTTAAAGTGAAGTTGAAAGCTGGGCGTGGGGGTGCTCACCTGTAATCTCAGGACCCAGGAGGCTGAGGCAGAATTGTTGCGAGTTTGAGGCCAGCCTGAACTGCACAGTCCCTGTTGCGAAACAAACAAAAATCAAAGTGAAATTGAAGCTAGATGGTATTTTGACCTCATACAGTATAACATTCTCAGAAAGCTAGACTGTGAACATCACTCCTGTTGGGGATTATTTTTGTATCATATCGACTCTTTGTTAATACGTGTTTTTGTTTGTTTTTTTAAAGAACAATATCGACGTTTGTCCTGAATGTGGTCACCTAAAATTGAAACATGTCCTTTGTGCCTTTTGCTATGAGAAAGTGCGCAAGGAGACTGCAGAAGTCAGACGGCAGATAGGGAAACAAGAAGGGGGCCCTTTTAAAGCTCCCCCCACAGAGACTGTGGTCTTGTACACAGGAGAGACACCATCCCCACAAGACCAGGACAAGAGGATCATTGAACAAGACAGGAAGCGGCCATCCTGGTTCACCCAGAACTGACAGCAAGGATGGTAAAGGGGAACGTCACAGTAAAATATTGTGAAACAGAAGAGACTTTGTATTTTATGTTATTGTGTTGTTTTTAAGTCATCAATACAAAGTACAATTTGTGTGTAGTTTTGTGTGAGATAATTTGAAGAATATATAAGTAAACTCTAAAATGTTTATGCAAAGGTTCAATGTCTGTTTCTATTGTGGTGTCTGGTTTTAAAGAAACATAAACATAAAATTTCCAGGACAAAATTGTTGTCTTGCTCTTGTTTGTTTGCAGTACTTAACATGAATATTTTTATTTCAGTGACAGAAGTAGGCATTTTGAATTCTTGGTATTTTTTTTAAGATACTAGTCATGTTGGAATAGGCTTTTTTGTTAAATTGTCATGGGAGGAATTTACTTTTTTTTTATACCAGGAATCAAACTCAGGGCCTTGCACTTGCCAGGCAGGCGCTTGTGCCACTGAGCCATATCCCCGGCCCAAGGAATTTACTTTTATGTGGACTATATTACACTAATTTACTTAGATGATAAAAATAGCTTTCTTGTATTTTAAATTAAAATGACATTGAAAATTCATTAGATAATGCATGAAATTTGTACTCTATACTTTTGGGAGAGATTTTTAGTAAAGAGATGGGACCAAATTCCATTGAACACAAAATATTCTAAGGCCATTATCTCTGCATTTCCCTCCTAATATGTCTATTTATTTTACTACATTTCATAATTTTTATATTAAAAGCCTCTAACTTGTAATTTTAAAATTTTCTTTCCCCTGCCTTATTCTTGTGTGCACTTGGAGCCCAAAGTTTAGTATTTGGTCTCCTCCTTCTCTTAAAATATAGCTTATTGAAACAATAGAGTAGCAAGAAGTAAAGGAATTACAGTTAAAAGGGAAAAATCAATGAACAGGGTAAACCCCAAAGTGATTCCTAAAGTTCATGCCGCAATAGCTTGAACACTTAGGAGGATTAGGCACCAAATTCAGTTGTATTTTTAAGGGGAAAAAATGATACAGAATTTCAAAATAAGATGCTGGGAAATTAATGGTTATTATGTTGCATATTGTTATCTTTAAAGTAGTTGCTCAGATTACAAGATACAGGCATGCAAAATTGGTCAAAACATAAGCACAACCCATTCCTTTCAATGAAGTAATAGAAATTAGTATAATTATTTTAGCTATCTTGGGGGTATGTATATATATACATTCTTTTCTCCTTTCCCCCATGCCAGTTCTTTCATTTTCAGCAGTTTCTTTCCCTTTCACAGTACCTATCACACATTTTGGATCTTATATATTCTTTCAATTTCTTGTACTAGGGAGACAATACAATGTCTATACACACAAGTCTGATTTATTTATGAGTATGGTCTCTAGTTGTATCCATTTACACATAAAAGCCTCAAGTTTATCATTCTTTATAGCTGAGTAGTACTCCATTGTATAAAAATACATCTTTTTTATCCATTCCTTGGTTGATAGGCATTTGGGTTGTTTCCAAGACTTAGCTATGATAAATTGTGCTGCTGTAAACGTGGATGCACATATATCACTATGGTAATGATGTTTTTAATTCTGGGAAGATACCCGTAAAGGGAATAGCTGGGTCAAATGGGACCTGTAGTCCTAGTTTATTGAGAACTCTCCACACTGATTTCCCCAGTGGTTGTACCAGTCTACTTCCCACCAACAATGGAGAAGGGTTCCTTTTTCCTCACAGCCCAGGCAACATTTGTTATTGGTTGATTTTTATGATGACAGCCATTCTTTCTGGGGTGAGATGGAATCTTAGTGTTTTAATTTGCATTTCTCAAATGACTAATGATGTTCAACATTTTTTTCATGTATTAATTTGCTATTTGTTATTTCTTCATCTGAGAAGAGTGTATTCATCTCAGATACTTGTAGATATCCCTTGCTCACAGATAGGAAAAACCAAAACGTGAAAATGGTTATACTCCCAAAACTGTTACACAGATGTAATGCAATCCCAATCAAAACACCATTAGCACACCTCACAGATCCAGTAAAAACACGCCTACAGTTCATTTGAAGCACAAGAGACCTAGAATAGCAATGGCGGTCCGGAGCAACAAAGGCAAGGTGGGAGGCATCACGGTTCCTGACTTACTACTACTACAAAGCTACTGTGATAAAATCACCAGGGTACTGGCAAAGAAACAGACCCCAGGATCGGTGGAATAGATCAGAAGGTGCAGATATAGCTATAGACACACTCAGCTACCTTACCTTTGAGAAAGGGACTAAATATGTTTATTGGAAGAAAGATAGCCTCTTTAGTAAGGACTAAAACTAGACCCAGGTCCATCACTTTAGCCAAAGGCTAAACCTAGACCCGTGCCTGTCACTGCACTAAAGTCAAAATGGATCAAAGTCTAAATATTAGAACAGAAACAATCTACTGGAAGAGAAAGTAGGTAGAAATCTTGAAGATGTAGGGTAGGCAGAGAGTTCATGAACAAAAACAACTTCACAGGAAATACTTCAAGTAGGATCTCATTAAAAAACTTTTGTGCAAGGAAAAAAAAAAAAAAAGAAAACCCACAGAACCAGGCATGGTGGTGCACGCCTGTAATTCCAGCACTAGGGAGGCTGGGGCAAGAGGATCATTGGGAGTTTGAGACCAGCCTGGCTACAAAGTGAGCTCACGGCCAGCCTGAACTGCATACCAAGATGAGATCCTGTCTCAAAAAGACAAAAAGTAAGAAGAAAGCCCAGAGAATGGGAAAAATTTTAGCCAACTCTCCCTCAGACAAAAGACTTCTATCCAGAATATATAAAGAACTGAAAAAAATCACTCGCTTCAAATTCAAATTAAACTCTTGACCTTTATTTTCTTTAGAAAGAAGGAGCATTCACTTGGCTAGATCAGTCTCCACAACGTAAGACACATAATCTAGGTGTGTTAGTATCTTTGTACAAAAGCCTAAGGCTCACTTCTCCTATGGAGCTTTATAATGAAGATGGTGCAATGGAATAGCCATGTTGACGTACCTAGAGTGAGTAAAATAAATGAACATACTAGAAGGAAAGGCTGTTCTCTACAGGTAATTTTGTTGCAGCAAATGTGCTTATTGAATTGTGTCACCTATGCAGGCTGGATGCAGAGACAAGCAGGTCTACTGGGGACCAGCTGTGGGCACCCAGTCTGTGACCCAGCACTGACCCCAAAGGGCAGGAGGGGAGAACAGTTACACAGATTTAGTTTTGGGTTGAATTTCAGGTCTGGCGGGTGGTGCTGATAGGACTTAGTGCAGCTGCAGAAATAGTACAAAGCATGGGCTTAGCTTGTGACAAAAGAACAAAGGTGTCTGACATTTTCCATGAGGGACAAGCAGTCTTATGACAGCATGGGATGGTATCAGGTTAGGTAACTGACAGCATTTACAAGAAACAAACTTAAGGAAACAGAAACTTAAGCTTTAAAATGGCACTGGAACACAACATGGCATTGGTTTAGTTTTCTTTCCCATATCAGTTTTATATCATGACAGACCATATACAAGTGCTGTGTGTCAATCAAGGTAGATAGATTTGAGGTAAAATCACTGCTTTATGAAAGCTCAGGCTGACCAGGGACATATAGCTACATAGGTTTTATTCCCTGTGTGGTATTGTCAGTTGGCTACTAGACTGCAAAGTGTACTTCTAGGTAGCAAGTTGTCCCTTGAGGATGTAGACTGAATGTCTTCCCCCCCAAATTTATGTCAGATTTAGTACCTAATGTGATGGTATTAAGAAGTGGAGCCTTTTAGATGTAATTAGGTCCTAAGTATGGAGCCCCATAAGTGAGATTACCCACCTTAGAAGAGCCACAAGGACTTTCTCTCTACTCTTACGCTTTATGCTCATGGGCTTTTTTTTTTTTTTTTTTTTTTTTTCAGATTTGATCTGGAATTTGAGCCTAGTTAATGACAAATCCTGTGGGTTACATAACCTCCTACATATTATTATATTTTTCATTTAACCTATAAGAAGAATGCATTTCTTATTACTTAAAGCTGAATTTCCAGGGCCAACATTACCTGTAGAGATAAAAATCACTATGGTGCACATGTTTCAATTATGTTTCTTCATGATGGGAAACATAAAAACTTTCCCCCCTTTTTTATTGATTATAACTGACAAAATCATGTACAGATATTTAAGGTATACAGGATGATGTTTTGAGATGGATATACCTTGTGAAATGATCACTACAGCTAATCTAATTAACAGATGTACAACTTATTTGGCAATTCATAATTTTCTCTTCTTAGAAACAGTTTTATAATTGTTATGGTCAAAAGAAAAATGTGCTCAGCATCTCATTCTCATAGACAAATTGAAACAGTTAAGTGGACACCATTCTACATGATTTCTTGATTTCTACATGAATGCATTTTTGAAAATAAAAAATTGGCAGTGCCGTGCATGCCATTTTGTTACCTGCTGTTTCACATGAGGGAGTGTAGTAGACACCTTTTCATGTCAGTAAATTCATGTCAGCATCATGATCTCTTAATGGTATAATTACTAACTTTTTCCATCTCCATTACCATCCATTGTAACGTGTTCTCTTATTTCTTTCCTCTTATCTAACAATATCTGCCTTCTATCATGTCATCTTTTACAGATTCCACAAGTTAGTGAGAACATGTAATACTTGTCAGAGACTGGCTTATTTCATTTATCATGATTACCTCCAGTTCCATTCATTTTCTTGCAAATGGCAAAATTTCTCTATTGCTGAATAATGCTCCACTGTGTATTATACACAATTTCTTTATCCTCTCAACTGTCCATATTTTGACTATTATGAATTGTGCTGCAATAATCATGAGTATTCAGGTATCTTCATAGTATTCTGTCTTTAATTCCTTCAGGTATATACCAAGGAGTCATATACTGGGTTGTATAATGGTTTTGGTTTTAGTTTTATGAAGAGCTTATATGTGATTTCCATAGTGGCTCTACTAACTTACATTCCCACCAGCAGTATAGAAGGGTGCCTTTTGTCCACATCCTTGCCAGCATTTGTTTTGTATGTTCTTGATCGACATTCTGACTGAAGTGAGACAGAATCTCAATGTAGTTTTGATTTGCACTTCCCTAGTGGTGAAAGTAGTTGAGTCTTTCTCCAAGTCTGTAGGCTATTTCTTCCTTGTGTTCCATGTTTCCCTTGCTGTGATAAACTTTTTAATTTGATAGAATGTCATATGTTGAATTCTTACTGTTATGTCCCATGCAGTTCAGGTAGTTTTTCCCTGTTTCTATGGTTTCAACTGTTTTCCCAATTTTCTTCTAGTAGTTCTAAAGTTTTACATGTTATCCCTAGGTCATCAATGCATTTTTAATAGATTTTTTTTTTTACATAGAAGGATCTAGTTTCAGCCTTCTATATATGTGTTATGGTTAACACATTGTGTCAAGAATCCAGAAGCTTAACTAAGTAACTCAGCAGTTCTACATCCTAGGTGTAGAGGACATGCCCTTACCTCTGGGATGTTGTTCATTGTGTCAATTTGAGAAGTTTGTAAGTTTAACTAAGTGACTCAGCAGGGGGCCAGGCTCCTCACTTTGTAAACATCCTCATCCTGTGCAAGAAGAGAATATGGAGATGGTGCCAGTGCTACACCCACCCAAGGGCTGGTAGTCTGCTTACACTATAAGGGAGGGAAAGAGGCTTGCTCTCCCTCCTTTTTGCTATTGCTACTTTTGCTATCTTCTGTCACCTTGAACTGTTGCCCCAGTGCTAAGCCACCCAGCCTGGGAGCCAGCTGATTATACTGAAACCTCCACAAACCATGAGCCAAATAAACCTTTCCTTCCTTAATTTTGGGTGTCAGATATTTTGTCTCAGCAATGAGCGAAAAGTAGCTAAGACAATATGGATACCCAGTTTTCTCAGCATCATTTGTTAAAGAAGCTTTTTTCCCTCTATGTATGCTTGTGGCTCTTGTCAAACGAGCTGTGGTTGCCAGGTGTGTTTTTGTATCCACTATTTTATTCCATGTGTCTATGGCAGTCCCGTGTTTTTGTTACTGTAGTTTCGTAGTATAATTTCAAGCTCCATGTTGTTCAGAAGTCACCAACACTTTAGGGAGGTTATAAATGATCCCAAGTTTTTAAATCTTAAGTTTTAAAATTTTTAAGTGAATTTCTTTTGTACATAGTTTGGTGTGACAAATTTAAGATTTCTTCTTCAAAAACATTTCAGAGAATAGGGCCCTTTAACACTTGGTGGTATGGAAATAGCCTTCATCGTCTCAAAAAATTTCTATCCCTGTCTGCACCCTCCCTTGTGCATTTGTTACGTTTCAGGAGCAGGATTTGCCCCTCCGTGTTTTAAAATATGTACTCAGAAACTCCTCTTTTATAAATAGTGTTTCTTGGGACATACACAAAAATAGATGCTCTGTCTTCAGCTGGAGCTTGTAAGGATCAGTGTCATAGCATTGCTTTTTGAGGAGCAATGTAATTTGAATGACGTCATCTGTGCCTCTGAGACTCATTTTCAACTGCTGTTCACTAATTTCTGCAACAAAGGGCATCCAGTTCAGCAACACCGAAGGCAAACAGAGAGCATGTGCCCTATTTTTAATAGTTTCCCTGACCCACTGTTAACAGGGCTGCTTTTTACCTTTCTGAAAACACTCCGCAACACTCATGCGCTTACATTCATTACCTGTCCTTGTTCCTCTGCTGTCCCCAGTGACCTGTGCATTCCCCTCCTCCATATTCCTTCCCGAGGGTATTTGATGCAGTTTGGGACAAGGATGGGAGGACACTAGAGAGCCAACCCATTTGTATCTCCTGGATCCTGGCATTCAAGCTCAGAGCCAGATGCACAAATTCAGCTTTGAAATCAGTATGAGGAAATGCTAATGAGCTGGGCTTCAGCGTGCAGCCTCACTAGAGGGCAGCAGGTGAACTGCACTGAGAGCCTTCTCAAATGAAATAAAAAATAGTGAGATCTAGCAGGCTGGGGACATTGTCTCCTACCAAAGCTGCCGGCCCATGGCTATGGGATGGGGCGGGATTCCTGCAGGGAGACAATGGGCTATCTGCAGCACGGATTGAGGGCTACCAGCTTCAAAGTTAAGCCTCACGCATTATAGCATTTAGGATTTCTGTCTCTGCCAGGTAATCTTAATTATCAACTTGACTAAATTAAGAGACTCCCAGAGAGGTGACAGGAGCACGTGAGCAGTGCTGTTCTGGGCAGAATGTGCTGTTAGGAGAGAGGCCCCAGTTGGAGGGACAGGTCCATGTGCCTTTGGAGGGTACATAACTCTCTAGCACGCTTCCCCTGTACCTGCCTCCCTGCCGCCACGAGGTGAGCACGGCCTTCTGCCATGATGTCCTGCCACACCTAGGACTCACAGCAACGGGACCAGCCGGCCATGGAGGAAACCTTGGAAACCAAACCTTTAGTTGAGCCAAACTAAACCTCTCCTTTCAGTTGTGAATGTTGGGTATTTTGTCACAGCAACTGCAAAGCTTACCAATAGTAACTACCCAATCCCTTGGGTGCTGGCAGGCTACTCAGTGATAAATTCCTTTCCAAGGGTTTTTGCAAGATAAAAGCTCAAAATGTTCCCACTTTGTAGACATGTAATGTTCCCCAATATTAACAGCTAGTGGCTAGGGAGAAATACTGATTTGGTCATTGACATTCTAATCCAGTAGTTCTCAGTCAGGGGCAATTCCTTCCTGCACTCAGGGGACATTTATTAATATCTACAGACATTTTTGGTTATCATAATTGGGAAGGTAGAAGGTAAGTGTGACTGGATTCAAGGAAGTTCTACTGTGAATATAAAATGTGATATGCAAATATTTTAATTTATAAAAATTTCACTGCACCAATCTTGTGTTTGCCATACTTTGAACTCTCAATAAATAACTTTCATGTGTATACCTCCAGGTCTAATTTTCCTGTTGATCTCCAAACCCAGATACCCACGAGATTTCTATAGTACCTCACAGAAGTCGTTAACGCATCATAGCCTTAACCACTTTCCTGAACCATTCCCCCCTAATTTGGCTCTTCTGGTAGTTTAACTTATTTTAGTTATCATTCAACAAGTATTTCTAATGTTTCTGAATACACTTCCACTTAGCTAACTGACATTTCAGGGTTACCACATAAAAATAGAACTGTTGGTCACCTCTACCTCTTCTTGCCCCCATCAGCCAAATCTGTACCCAACCCAAACTTTCCCACCTTGATAAAAATCCAGCTGCTTCAGCAAAACTTTAGTCATTCTTGATTTCTCCCTTTCCTTCTTACACCATGTACAATTAATAAATAACTGTTTTTAACTCTACTTCCATACATGTCCTGAATCCCAAAAGGCCATTTGGTTTGGAGTGACAGGATGAGGTGTTACAAGGAGTGTCATGCAGTTGGCAGGGACAAGAGTAGGTCTAGGGAGACACGATACAAATCTCTAGCTATTGCCTAGGCCAGAGACAATGTAGTATAAAACCTGATGGTGCCCAGGGATATGGAGAAGGCTGGAGGAAACTGAAAAATATTTTGGAAGCAGAGTGGATAGGACTTGGTGATTCCTTGTGGTAGTGATGCTAACATGGTTGACTGCCAGGTTTCTAGCTTGAGCAATGAAGAGGCTGTGCTTAGGAAGCCTATATGAAGTGAAGGCGAGTTATGGGTGAAACACAAGATTCCCATTTTCAGCAAGCTGTGTTTGAGATACTTATCAGGCATCCAAACTGAGATGGCAGGAGGCAAACGGATATGCGAGTGTATAAATTTGGAAACCATCAGCAGATGGAGTATATTTAAAGTCATGGAAATGAGTGAGATTATTCAGAGCAAGTGCTCAAGAGAGAGAATCTTGCATGGAGCCCTGAGAAGGGGGATCCACAGACTCTGAGAGGACAGCATTTCAGAAGGAGGGAATCACCCCTTCTGTCAAATGCTGGTGGGACGTGAAATAAAGTGAGATGAGAACAGAAAAGGCCCCGATGATTGTGGCAAATGGAATTCATTTGAGACATGACAAAAGCAATTTCATTTCAGTGTTGCTGACTGAAGCCAGATTGGAGTGGGCTGGAGAATAGCTGTTTACTGAGTTGGTAGAGGCAGTATTCCTAGAAAATTCATTCCGAAAGTATTCCTCTGCCAGAGTAGAGAAATGAGGTAACTAGAGAAGGATTGAGGAGGAGGGAGGCAGGGAGTAAAGTAACTGTGTGTGTGTGTGTGCGCGCGCGCGTGTGTGTAGCGTACTGAGAGATCAACATATATTAGCGTACTGAGAGATCAACATATATTATTGCTAATGAGAATGATTCAGGAAAGGAAGGGACCATTGATACAATTATGCCAAAAGACCCAAGGTAGGACCCAAAGCTTCTTTCATTAGAAAGAGGAATCTATCCTCTATTACAACACCTGAAGTTTGAACTAGAGGAAGACCTGCAGTAACACCCTAGAAATCAGAGAAGTCTGACTGATTTTCATTATCTAGGACACACCTCGAAGCCTGAGTCTCAGACCCTGTCCTCAGAGCAACCCCATCTATAATTTTGCTTTTCCTGTTTTCCTAACGTTAGTTTTAGATGACGCAAGTAGTTCCATGCTGCCCAATGTATTGATGATTTAATGGCTGGTGTCATGTGTTATTCCAAAGGCTTAATGGTTATTTTTTGCTGATACTATCTTCTACAGTATGAAGACCAAGAATATCAGAGCATTTAGCTTGAGTTAGCATCGCATATGATTTATAAGAGGTAAAAAAAAGCAATAGATAAGAAAAATTCCCAAAGCTTTAAAAAGTTATTATTTCCAGTAAATTCCTTCATTTAAAAACTATATATTTGCTGATACATGCATATATTTAATATATTTAAATATATACTTATTAATATAATGTTACTTTTTTACACTGAGCTCAAAATCATTTTTCTTCAATATGATTGGTGGTATTTACTGAATGCCTGTTATATCTCAAGCATTTTGCATATGTTGTACCTTTAAAATAATATTTTGGAGCAGAGTAATAATCAAAGCCACTGTTAGGACCATATTTAAATATATTAGGCACAGTGCCAAGAGCTGTACGTATATTACTAAATTTTGTATGGCATGAAAGCATTACAAAATCCTGACTGGAATTACTATTTCAGTGCTATTTCCTTGTATCTTTTGTCTTTCATCTGATTCAGGGAGTCTAAGCATTTTATTTAGGATCAAGGAAGAAAAAGCCAAAAGAGAAAGGAAAGAAAGGAAAAAACAAAACAAAAAATTATTTCATGGCAGAAGGAAACAGAGAGAAAAGGAAGAGACACAAACAAGTATGTATCTTTCCACCCTTGTTTGTTTGATTGTTTGTTTTGTGAGGCTGCGGATTTAACCTAGGGCTGGACTAGGGCTCTGTCACAAAGCCACAACCCCAACCCCAAGACAAACACGGCACATACGAAGATGAAGACCCACGTCTACCATCCAGACCCATGGAGGAACGTTTGTGTGTGACCCCAACACAAGCTCTGGCATGTGCCTTGCTGCCTCTCTGGAGTTGGCATAGCTAATCTTAAAGCTACACGCTTTCAGACAATATGTAGGCATTTACAGTGGAGTAGGCTATAAAACTCGGAAGTGACCTCATTCAATGGCTTCATTTTGGGGCTTTGGAAATACAGACCCAGACTTGCCTCCAAATGCCCCAAATCATGAAGCTAGTGAATTGTAGAGTTACATCTAGAAATACTTATCTGAACCAAAGCAACAGCCGTACTTAACCTTAAAATGTTAATCCTTTTAAAATATAAATACCAACCTTTACTGTAAATTGAGATATGAACTTTTTTCCAATGGTTTCAGTACCAGTTTACAGGAGACATGATGATTTTCTCCTATCAGTAGGATGACAATATAATTTACCACTCACCTGAGTCATTTTTGAAAATGAAATGGAGGGATATATTAATAAATATATCAAGGAAACACATCATAGGCTGTGTCCCTCACCAGCACCCACTGTACCACACCTTATTATGGAGCACTCATGCAGGGTCATGTTGTATGGATGCCACAGCTAGTTCTGAAGAAGCAATTTAAGATTTGCTAAAATCTGGGTATAGTGTGACCCCAGAGTTCATGTGTTGGAAGCAGGATCCCCAGTGTTGGGCAGTGGTGGAGGTTTTAAGTGGTGGCTTCAGTGGGCGGTGAGTAGGCATGCTGTGTGTCCTCAGAAGGGGTTCAGGTAGTTTTCATGGAGCTCCCATGAGTTCCCATGAAGAAGAATGAGCCTGGCCCCCAAATCTCTCTGGCTTCTTACCCCGCCACAGGAGTTTCCTTGCATGCTCCCACCACTGCCACCCTCTCTGCCATGATGCTCTCACTAGAGGCTAAATGCTTGAGGCCTCCAAATCTGTGAGATAAGTTCATCTCTTTTCTTTTTTTCTTTCTTTTCTTCTTCTGTGGGGCAGAACAGATCTTTAGGTAGGGTTGAAATAAAGATGTAGGGCCTTTTCAAAGATAGGAAAAAAGCAGCCTCTGTGTGGCTATGAGCAGGAGAAAGAGTTTTGTGGCTTTTCTTTTAAAGCTGGCAACACTGTCTACCTGGGCCCCTGCTTGTGCAGGTTGCCGTGTCTCCCCGAGTTCCCCTATCAGTCCACAAAATCCAAACCCCTAGCAACAAGCCCACAAAACAAGACACAGCCCTAGATTCAGCAGTGACTCAGCTGGTCCGTGACTCCTCGGGGTGGCTTTGTAGTGTTTCTTTCTGCAAATAAACTACTTTTGCTTTGCATGGGTCTTCTGCCTACTCTTCCTCTTTCTGCATGGGAGAGAGAGACAAATCCAGTGAGGGTGATCTGGGGACCCTAGGCCACCCGACACAACATTCTTTGTACCTGTTTCTGCCTATGCCTCACTGTCTTTTTCTATTACATCTCACTCTCTGTGCATCTGTATTTCTGTTTTTGTTCAACTTTTTGTTCATTGTCCCCATTATTTATACGTCTTTCATAGAATTATGCAGTGTTATTGGTGCTTATTTAAGATAGTTATAAATACTAGAATTCAATTCATGATTATGTCTACTCTAAATGTTATCATTAAACTAAAATTGACAAAACTTCAAAACTAAAGTTAGCTTTTGAAGAAAAGTTAATTGAAGAATTAAAATCATGATTGTGAAACAGTGGGGTTGGTGACAGGACAGCTACCAAAGAAACCATACAGAAGCAGAAACTTTAATGATCAAAATTTGATAAAAACAAATAAAATCTCACTAATCAACATTTATTCTAAAATACAACTGGAAAACAATTTGTCTTCATTAAAACTATTTTAGCGAAATAAAAATAAATAGTCAAATAATTGGCAAATATTGGACTATGATTTTTAGTTGTACCAACAATGTGGTGTCCACAAGCCATATGTGGCTATTTAAATTTAAATTAAAAATAGGTAATTAGGAAATAAAATTAGCAATTCACTTTCTTCATGGCAGTAGCTACATTTCAATTTCCCAATAGCAGTGTGAGACTATGACTACCACAATGAGCAATGCAGAGAGTCAATATTCCCATTGTCAAAAAAAAAAGGGGCTGGGGATATAGCTCAGTGGAATAAGCGCCTGCCTAGCAAGTGCAGGGTCCTGAGTTCAATCCCCAGTACCTCCAAAAGTAAAAAAAAAAAAAACAAAAAAAACCCTACTAGCACCTCTGAAAAAAATTGACTGAAGTACTAAATGAACAAACAGAATTTTACTCTGAGCAATATTGTATCAAGCATCTTCAAACTGTCCTCAGTGTCAAAGTATTAGCATCAAAATGTCCCAAACCCACTTTTCTATTTCATTGTTAAGACAACTTTGGTTAAATGAAAGATCAACTTATTTTATAATTTCACACACTCATGTGAAAATCCACTTTGTGAACATATTGTACAGATGTGTTTATAATTTGTGCTTTTCTTCCACAGAAGCAACATATATTCATAAACTTACTTTTTTCTTTGTTTTCCAACTTATTAATTTCTGATTTTTATCTTTATGACTTCACGGGTATTCATTAATTCATAATAAATTAATCAAATCTAAATATAGCTTTTTACCTTTTGTTATAGACTTAGAACAGTGTTGAAATTTACCATGGCTGCTAATGTGATGTTCTGAAGTTTTCTTCTAATGTTTTGAATATTAGAAAGTTTATCTTGATACTGTGTCATTGTTAGAATAAATGTTTTCAAGAATAGTAGTTGTACTTTTGAACAAGTTTTTCAAACATACATGAAAATTAACAAGGAAAAAGCAATCCCTCATCTGCCAACAGTTATAAGATTTTGGTGTAGTTTTTTCCTTTATATTTCCTTTTCTCCCAAAGTATTTCAAACACAAGACATTTAACCATTTTACTCTCAAAAAATACAGCTGTTTTTATTCATAATCATAATGCTATCTACACAGTTAAAAAGATGTATTATTTCTTGTTATCCTTAAATACTTAGACAAAATGAAAATTTCTCTGATTATCTTAAGCACATCTTTTTTAGTTTCTTTGTTCAAGTTGAGAAGCAAGCAAACTTCTACACTACATTTACTGCTCAGTACTCTAACATGTATTCAGTCTATGATACCTTCCCACTCTTTTTAACCATTTTTTTGCACTTTTACAGTTTTTACCTCAATTTTGCCTCCTTATATACTAATGTTGAATTTTGATCTGTCCTTTTAAAGAGAATAAAAAATAATAAAAACATTACAGTTGATACAGAATTTCAAAAATCAAGATGATACGAATTCAACGTTGTTGTTATATTGCATCTTGTCTTGAAAGTAGTTGTTCAGACTACCAGATGATTGTTTGAAGAAAAAATTGGATCCGTTTTGTAAAATGTCAATATTTTATGTTTTCTTCCTTATGATATCGTTTAGCTTATCCTTCTGTCTTTCTCCTTGCAAACAGATGTAAGTTTTAAACTTTAACTGGGTACAAGTTCAAGTATACTGGCATAATTCCTACACAGGAAGGTTGTGTCCTTTTTTATGCATCTTATCAGGAGCCACAAAATGTGTGTCCTGTATAGTCATGCCAGTCTGACCAGTGGGTTAAAGTGGTAATAGGCTGATCTTTCCAGATGTGATTACTGCTATCAAACTCTGTATTAACTTTTTATCTGAAGATTTCATTTGTTGATAAACTTTGCCTCAATCAGTTATTTCATTAGAACTTGCAAGATAGTGAGTGCCGAATTTTGTTATTCAATTCAATTTTACTAATTAGAATTACTTGTTAAAGGGCACTTTCCTTTACCAATTAGAGTTAGCTGTCCTGAAATATAGGACATACCAGAAAAACAGGGCAGAGAATTTTTGGCCAGTTTTTTAAATATGGAGTTGATGCCCTAGTTAACACTACAGGTGATTAGATATAAATCATGTTTTGGGTATTATGAATTCACAGGGTTGTACATATTTAATATGTTTCAATAAATTTTTGTTTCCTATACCCATTTTTATTCAAGATTTGTCATGAAAAAATTTTAAACATAAAGAAGATTTGGAAAAATTCCAAATTTGGAAATTTGGACGATTCTACCATGAATATTTCAGTATATTTGCTTTGCTGTATATATCTACCTGTTATGGTTTACAACATAACTACCCTTCCCACAAAAGCCCATATACCAAAGGCTTGTTTACCAACCTGTAGTGTCATTGGAACATGGTATAACATTTCCGAGGTGAGGCCTGGTAGAAGAAACTTAGATCATCGAAAAAATGCCCTTGAAGAGGACATTAGGACCCCAGTCCCTCCTTTCTTGGTCTCTGTTTCTTCCCTAAAGCAAATGGCTTTGCTTCAATGCATACTCCCCACCATAAAGTTCTTCCCATTACTACAGACCCCAAAACAGTGGAGCCAACAGACTATGGACTGAAAACTCTGAAACTGTGAGCCATCATAAATGTTGCCCCCTTTTAAGTAGTTTATCACTTACATGGTTTCATCACACTGACAGAAATCTGACTAATACATCCATCACTATATTATCCGTTCATCCTTACTCCTTTTCTGATGAGTTTCTAAGATACAAACATCAATGTAGATCCCCTTAGATACTCCATCAAAGATATTAACTAGATTTTGGTATTTATCTATAGTTCTTTCCTGTGTTCTTTGGACATTAGTTCATTTGTGTTTTGGAGCTTTGTCACTTTCTAGCACAAACAATGTCCACATTTCACCTTATATATTTCTTGTCCCAGACTTGGACTCCGCCATGCTTCCAATAAACCTTGATTCTGTTTAGTGCTTCTATCAGTATCTGCTATGCAACCAAATACCCTCAAACTGAGTATATTTTTTTAAAAAACACTCTTGTTGAGTTCATAACTGGGGATTGGCTGGGTACCTCTCTAAGTCTAGGACAGCTTGGCTTGGTTCTTCTGAGTCCTCTTGTGTGCCTGGGAGAAGCCTACAGGTAGCCAGCTGATGTGGGATAAATTCATTTGCATGTAGGGCCAGGTTTTAAAATAGTCATACATGGACCTGCCATCTAAAGGGCCCCACATTTTGCTGAATGCTCCACAGTTGCCTTTGAAAATCTACTTTATGTTTTATTTAGGCACTGCACATTTTCAGTTTGCACTTCCCTATAATTTCTATAGCTTGTCCTGCTCACTTGCTTGGCCTTTGGCAAGCTGTGGGCACCAGGGGCAAATGGGCCATGTTCCTCTCTTGGCAGTCAGTTAGCCTGGGATGCTCCACATGGCATCAAAAGAATAACCCTGCTTGCATCACATTAGCTAATGTCCTCCTGCCTAAAGGAAATCAGGCGGCCAATCTAGTGATAAAGAGAGATGGATGCACCCCGGCATGTGAATGAATGCAAGAATTATTGGGATCATTCCTGTAAACAGTCTACCACAGGGTGGACAAATATTTAGAAATATTCATCTGCTCGCCTGAGATGTTCATTGCTTGCAGCATTGCCTTCAAGCTTATTAAGTAGTTTAAATAAGAAATACGTGCTTTTGAAAAAAAATAATGAGTTTACCCCGTTGTGTTCTTTCAAATGCAATATTGCAGGGCCTTTACTTCTCTGATTGCACACTTGCTTGCAGCTTTGTTGTGTGAGGAAAATTTCAACATTAACATCATTTCTATACTTGTTTGATCTTACAGTTCAGCAATATTTATTTCAAAGCAATACCGCTCTGTTTAATGATGGTAAGATTACTGGATGAGCATTTCCTCATAGCTTTATTTCCCTTTATATTTCAATAAAGATCCCATCAAAATTCTGGGTTCCAAAGTAATTTGAAGTAATTGTGTTTTTCATGTGATTATGTCATTAACTTGAAGTACAGTTGGATTGTTTGTTTTCATTTTCTTTCGGTCTCTATGGCGTACTTTTTATTCTTCTTGTTTTACTTTAATATTTAATTGAAAATTTGATGAATAATTATGGATTTGCATGTGGCTGTCAGAAATAACACAGAGAGAAGCTGCATATATACTGCTCAGTTACCTCAGTGATAAGGCTTGTGAAACTTATAGGATGATATCACAACCATGTTGTCAACATTTGCACAATCTGTGGATCTTCCCTTAGTTTTACTTTTACTCATGTGTATGTGTTTATGTGTGTTTAAATGTGAAGTGTTTAGCTCTAAACAATTTTATCACATGGGCTGTCACCAACTTCAAGATACTGAACAGTCCCACAACACAAGAACCCCTCTATTTATTCACTTCCATTTTCTGAATATGAAGAATAATCACATAATTAGACAGTTATCCATTTTGAGGTTTCATCAGAGCAGTATGGCTTCTGTCCATGTCACCTTACCTCTACCTCCTCCATTTCCTCATTGATAATCTTTTAGAAATTAGCGTTTGATTTATTCTCCAAGTTTCTATTTGAAAACAAGCAAACATGTATGTCTATTCATATTCCTTTCTTCTCACATAAGGAAGCGTAAATGTTTCCTTGCCTTTTCTACTGAATAATGATGTCTGTCAGGAAAGACAAGGGTTTTCTATGTTAAAACAACACCCAGATCTCAGTAGTTTAATAAAACAAATTCATGTTCCGTCTCACAGTCCATGTCCCCTTGGGGCAGTGGTGTCTTTATGGTGCCTCTGCTGGTCTCCCTGTGGCAGGAGGCCAACTGGCACCAATGCTTGGTGCAGTTATAGTGGCAGAGCCCACAGTGACTTACAAGGAACTTGGCCACATTTCTGCTATTACACTGCCCAATGAAGATATCACAGCCATAGCTAACTTCAGGTGAGCAGGGAAAAATGATTTTTTGATATGCGTGGTATATTTCCCAGCTTTCCATTGACTAGTGCAAAATACATGACCCTTGCACCTTAAAGGAGGAGAGTTTCTCTTGATTCAGCATGTCAGTGGGTTTAGTCCCAGGAAGAAATGGCATGGTGAAAAGACCTGGCAGAGAAAAGCTACCCATGTCATGGTGGCCAGGAAGCAGGGAGGAGCCAGCAATAAGAACATTCACTTCCAGGTCACACCCCAGGGACCTCCTCCAACTAGGTCCTGCCTCCCAGCAGCACATTCACTAAGAACTCAAGGGGTGAGTCCATGGATGACTGAAACACCCCACGATCCAATTACCTTCCAAATCCCCCACCTCTGAACAGAGACTTTCAGGGGACATTTTAGTTCTGAACCATAATACTTGGGATGAGAGACAGAATATTTGTGAACAGTCATTAAAAAGAATCACATCCCACCTTTTATTGCACTAAATATTCAGTTCAAAATCTTTCTTGCCTACAAAATACTCTGTCTTCTTCCAAGGAAGTGAACATATTCACAGCATTAGTAGCCTTTGCACCGTGTGTATCTCTAAGTTGGATCAGTGTGGCTTCCCTCATTTTACTTTTAAAATTGTGTTGATGTATAATGTAACATTTCCTCCATTCTAAAATGTTGCTTTGTACCCCTTTCCAACCAATATCCACACCAGAGAGACAGCTACTATTCCGATTTCTATCACAATGGTAGGTTACTTGTTTTTGAACTTCATATGAATAGAATTATATATCAGGTGTGATCTAAAAATACAGTGAATGTTTAATTTTAAAAATTATCACAATAAAAGACACATTGCCATTAATCCTCTTCGGTATACTTTCCCTCACTAGGACACACTTGTCCCACCATTCTTGTCACTTTCTGGAGCAGTTCTGAAAGTCATCTTTCGCAAGTGTCTTTAGTTGTGCTGTTGTGGCTGCCTCAAGGTCTGGAATGGATTTAAAAATTTTACTTTTCATAGTCATTTTGACTTCAGGGTAGAGCCAGAAGTCACACAGTGCCAGACTAAGTGAATAGGGAGGGATAACGATACACTGTGTATAATTTTTTATGAGCCTGGATGATGCTCAGCAGCAGCATTCACTGTATTTTCTATCTCATCTCATAAAGACACTCACCAAACAGGACTTCCAGAACTAGTTCAGAAAGTGCAAGAATAATGGGATAAATATGTCCAAAGTGAGGGAAATGTTTTGAAGGTAATTAATTATAGTGTATCTTTTATCATAATGAATTTTTAAAACATCTAGACATCTACCATGTTTTCCAATCACACTGCATATGCCATACTCTTATGTTTGACTTCTTTCAATCAACATTATGTCTATGAGATTCATTCATGTTGTTATATTGTAGTAAGAGTTTATTTCTTCATAGTGTTGAGTATTGTTCTACTGTACAAACACAGCAATCCATTCTACTGCTGATGGACATTTGAATTGTTTCTTGTTTGGGTAAAGCTTCTGTGAACATTGTTATCTATGTCTTTTGATAACTAGATATGCTCATTTCTCATGGGCTTATGTCTAGGAGTAAAATTGCTGATTTGGTGACAGGATAGGCGAATATTTTGTTTTCTGTATGTTCATATTATGTTTAGCCCCTAAATAGTTTTCTAAGGTGGTTGTATCTATTCACATTTGATATGCTTTCCTTGGTCCAAATACCTATGAATCTAAAAGACATCTGTATCTGTATCTGTATCTGTATCTGTTCCCCCAACTCCTCGCACACATCCAATGTACAATGACAGAATATAGTAGGACTGCCACAACGGACATTCTCATTGGATGGGAGACTAATGGGAGGAGCACAGGAGTCTTTATGCAAACTCTGAAGTCCACCGGGCAGCTCTGATGAGGCGCTTCTACCCTGACTTGGGATGTCTCTTGATTAGGTCCACTCTGCTCTCTGAGGTCCATTGTTTCTACAATACTTGGCACTCGTTTCTGGGAAACTTCTCCCACAATCCTCCTTGACTCTATATTGCCATATATTCTACTTCTGCATTACACTCCACCAGCCTCCATCCAGTTTCTCAGTCATCTACTGCTGGTCCTCAGGAAACGCCCCCTCCCCTTTTTCTAATGGCATTCCCCTTTGGAGGTACCTACTTATGCCTCTGTGAAGACACTGTGTTAAATTATGGCAGTAAACTAACCAACATCTGTGACTTTATACAACAAATGTCTCTCTTTTGCTTATTAAGTGTTTGTTATGGTTGATACATTGTGTCAACTTGGGGAATCTAGAGGTTTAGCTGAGTGACTCAGGAGGAAGCTGGGGTGCTTCCTTTGTAAACATCCTGAGCCTGTGGAAGAGGAGGGCATGGAGATTGCTTCAGAGGTTCACGACCCCTGGGTGGGGTAGGTTGTTTACAATGTAGGGAAGAAAAGGAGGCTTGCAGCCATTCTTCCCTTTGCTCTGGTTGTTTTGCTGTGCTCTGCTGCCCTGAACAGTTTGCCCTCTGCCTTGCGCCACTGTGCCTCCGAACCAGCTAAGTATGGACTGAAACCTCCACAAACTGTAAGCTAAATAAACCTTTCCTTCCTTCTTTTTGGGCGTTGGGTATTTTGTCTTAGCAACGAGGGAAAAGTAACCAAGATAGTGTTCCTTGTCAGTCAGGCAGATCTGTTTCGTATCTGTCATCCTGACTCTGAGATCCAAGTTAACAGCAGCCACAATCTAGAACATGACCTCAGCAAAGTAAAATAAACAAATCACCCGGACTCTTCACAACTAAACTCCATGCTAAAGTGATCCCCACTACCTCCACTCGTATTTTCTGGGCAAAAGCAAAAGTCAAGTGGGCAGATAGGACATTTTGAAATATGTATAATTAGCCTCCCTCTCTTTTTCCTAGCATAAAGCTCCTAAAATATTTGGACTCTCTAGAGAGAAAAGAGTGTCTTAGCCAGGCATGGGGTACAGACCTATAACCCTAGCACTCTGGGAGGTCGAGGAAGGAGGACTGAAAATTTGAGCACATCCTGGGTACCTTAATGAGATCCTGTCTCAAAATTTAAAAAGGACTGGGGAGGTAACTCAATCCCTAATACCGAGAAATTATTTTTTTTTTTTTGCATGCTAAGGAAATGACTGGTGGCTGGACTCTAGATAGCTTGAGGATCTGGGCTGCTTAAGGCTTTCAAACATACCCCTTCACCTCCAGAGAAGCTAAAGATTACACAAGTGGTTAATGATGTTCCCAGTCATACCTGCAGAATGAGGTTCCACAAAAATCTAGAAGGACGGGGATAGTGGAGAGGCTGCCGGAGAGTTGAACACACCATGACCCTTGCAGAGAAGTGCACCTGTCTGGATAGGCCCTGTGCATCACTTCCATCTCATTTTTCATCTCTATGTTTTCTAATATTCTTTATAATTAACAAGAAACTGTAAAGCATTTCTTCCCTGAGTTCTTCCAGTCACTCTAGCAAATTAGTTGAATCCAAGAAGGGGGTAATCAAAAGCACAATTCATAGCAAGTTGGTCATAATTTCAGGTGACAGTTTATGCCTTAAGACTGGCATCTGGTGCTGCCACTGTGTAAAACTGAATTCAAGAGCTCCCAGCTGTTTCCACGGCAGACTCTCTGGTGTGGGGAAAACTCCCACACATTTGGTTCCATAAGCTTTGTGTTGAGCGACAGAGAGCATGGAGCAGGAAACACTGCTTTCTTCCTATTTTACAGCAGAGAAATACACTGCTGTGATGTCTCCTGGAAATGTCTCCACAACAGGGTGAACAGATCACCCTCATTCTAGCTAAAGCTCCAGAGAGAGGCCAGTGCTCTGGGGCTTGGATATGACATTGTTCATCCAATCTGCAGCCTTGCAACAGGTGCTGGGATGTTCGTATTCTTTTAGTATTATTAACAATGGGATGATGACTAACTTTGTGTATTAATCATTTTGCATTTTTGTTAGTATGATTGGTTTTCTGAACTCTTCTGTCATAAATGGTTTTGTTCATTTTAATTAGTATTTTAGGTTTAGCTTGATTTTTTTTGCCTTTCCTTAGCTTTGGCCGATTGACTCACATTCATAGTCAAATTGACATATTTTGATGTACTTCTGTGCCTTTACTATTTCTTCTTTTTTTGCTATGTAATTTATTGTCTAGCTTGGATAAGCTATGTTTCATTTATTTTCTCTTTTGGAGTAGCATAGATGTTAGAAATCATGCCCTAACTCTTGAGTTTAAAACCATATTCATTTTAAGGTAAAATGCAGTAAAAAATAAACTTACACATCAGGATAAAACCATAACATAAGCTTATCTTTTAAATATAAGTAGTTTTGATTCTGTAATGCGATATTTATTCATTTTATTTGGAATTCATAGGTTTAGATTATTACTGTAATATTCTCTTCTTTATGTCAACAATTTATCCTACAACATTTTTGCTTTTACATTCAATGTGTTAAATCATACCTAAGTGATCATTTTTATGTAATATTAAAGGACTTCCAAAAGGCTGTATCTTCTCCAATTTTTTTGGTTTTGCCAATCTACCTAGATTGTATCTGATTAGGCTGTTGTTTTGCTTTCCTTTTCTGTTGCTTTATATCTCCAATAAGGAGCAGGAGGGTCATACTGAGCTTCAGTTGCACGTGATCATTATGGTTGATACATTTTGTCAACTTGGGAGTCTAGAGGTTTGGCTGAGTGATTCAGCAGGAAGCCAGGGTGCTTACTTCGTACACACCCTGAGTCTGTGGAAGAGGAGGGCATGGAGACTGTGTGAGAGCTACACGCCCCCTGGGTGGGGCTAGGCTGTTTACAAGGTAAGGTAAGAGAAGATGCTGCTTGCAGCCGTTCCTCGCTTTTGGCTGTTTTGTTTTGCTGTGCTCTGCTGCCATGAACAGTTTGCCCTCTACAGTGTGCCACTCTGCCTCAGAACCAGCCAAGTATGGACTGAAACCTCCACAAACTGTAAGCTAAATAAACCTTTCCTTCCTTCATTTTGGGTGTTGGGTATTTTGTCTCAGCAACGAAAGTAAAGTAACCAAGACAGTGATCCTCTGAGCCCTTGGAGCAATTGCCATTCCCGCATGTTCCGCTCTAAAGTCTGCCAGTGTCCTCAAGTATCTTGTTCTCACCCTCCTTTTTTCCTCATTCTTTGGACAGTCTTTTTACATCCAAGACTTCAGTTGTGGTCTTTTATAGAGAGGACTTCAGTACTAGCGTTCCTGATCAGATATACCCGCTCCAGAACCCTGGGTCGATGTGCATGTGTGTGTGTGTGTACGTGTGTGTGTACATGTGTTTGTGTTGTTTTGCCAAGTTGTTCTGTGCAGGACTTGGAAGATAATGCAACTCTAACATTCGTTCTTTCTTCAACCTGCTTTTGCTTTTATTTTTCCTTCCTTTAAATCACTGCCATCTTTCAAGGCGCTCAAGCGAAAGACTCTTGAAATCATTTAAGTTCTTTGAATTCTTCTTTGTTATGTTTGGTCAGTTCCTAATGATTACTTCAGGTCCCTCTTTGGTGCTTTCTTTCTTTTCCCAGAAGGAAATTAACTGCACACTACCTCCCTCTTTCTCCAAGATAGTCTCTCAGGTTGGGTTCACCCTCCCTACCTTTTCTCTCCCCCAATTTTCAGTATCTGCAGTTCTGATTAAGACCTTCATTCACAAATACTTGACTGTCTGGCACTCAAGGGCTTACAAAACCTGTTGCTCTCTTGCACTTGAATTGTGTAATTAAAAAGCCACCTGTCCACAAAGCCTTTCTTCATACCATTCAGCTGATGTGATATTTACTATACACAGAGGACTCTCTTTTTTACAAATATGCTTTTATTTCTGAAATGATTTTGCAACAGAAAATGCACCCCCCAGTCAGTATACTTCAATTTATAGTTGCTCAGGTAATAGTTCCTGTTCCACTTTCAGTTGCTTCTGTCTCCTAGACATGACTTGTCACTGTGATGCATAGCTGGTCACTATGGTGCACATTGTATAAACCAATCCCCAATTGACAGGTCATTCTGTCTCTGCAATTCCTGCTTGCTTATCCCATATAAGCCCTATAACACCAGAGATCATGGACAGGCATATTGGGAATTCATGCCAGTGCCCACTGATGTGAATAAATCTGGGTCCAAATCCTGGGTGTCATTTTGTTGTTTCTGCTTGCTTTGCCTCTGGTGCATTGGCTTGGAAGACAGACCATGCTGATTTCGTTGGTCACCGGTCGTGGCCCTTGATAACAGAGAAAGGACTTCACCAGGTCCCTACAGGAAGGTATGCCTTCGAGATTTCCTAAGTCCCCTTGGAGTTCTAGAGGAATATTCCTGGTGCCCCTCTTAAGTGGCTCACATCAGACCCCAAAGGGAGGAGGAGGATGCAGTCAGTCTGCCTGCTTGTTTGTCTACCTGCCAGGATAATTCTGGTAAGTTCCCCAGGGGCACCCCTGTTAGTCCATTTGTTAGTCCTGCTCAACTTGAGTAGAAGGAGAGCTAGATCACCCCTTGTTAGTCGTGACAACCCTCAAGGGAAGGGTGTTGGAATGTTTTAACCTCTGAGTGCCTGTTAAAGAAATGTGTGAGTGAACAGAACGGACAGTGCAAGCGGTAGGCTGCTCTATCTGTCCACCAAGCCAGGGAAGCACTGGTCCTGATGGCTAACTGGGCCCCTACCTGTGGTTCCATGGTGTTTGATACATGGCATAATGGCGGCCTTGCACCCTCCTCAGCTAAGTCATGCCTAAGTCCCTGAGAGAGGCACGGCCAGGTGGGCATCTAAATGGTTTCTCTCTGAGGGGCACCAACCTTTTGTCTGTTGCAATATTGCTCAAGGGTACACAACACATGTATAGGAAGTCAGAGATGACAAATAAGTCAAAACCCACAGTTCCTGACTGCAGAAAAAAGGGCTTTTATGGAATTAAAAATGAGACCAAACTGCTCCCTGCATCTCAAAGAGAAAAAGGGAAAAAGATTCCCCTTCTTCCTGAGAATTCCACCTTGGCACCCTTGTCAGCTACCATAGTTGGGACCAGCGCCTGCAGCTCCACTTGCCACTCCCAGCTCATCTACTTCCAGCCAAAGGAAGCAGTTCCAGCCATTGCCCGCGTCCAGCCACAGAAGCCCTCCCTCCAGAGCTTTCTGCTTCCTATCCTCATCAGATGGCATCGTCTAATGCCCACCTGTGATGACTGTCAGCAAGAGAGAGATTATGCATCGACCTGCGACAGATAACTCAAATATTAAAGTCCTGAAAATTCTCATCCCAGGGTTATGAGACAAGAGTAGCCTCTAGGCCTAACCACAAACCACGCTGGAGTAAGCACTTCAAGCTGTCTACAGCAATCAAGGATCCTGATAAGCTGGTACTCAATCCATACACCCTTTTTGGAGTCTTACCTCCAGATGCTACCTAGTTTACATGTCTAAATTTAAAAGTTGCTTTCCTCTGCTTGAGAGTTGCTTCCATAAGCTCCTTCAGCTGGGAAAATCCTGAGACAAGATGCAATTCACTTGGACTCAGTTGCCGTAAGGGGTTAAAAACTCTACTACTATTTTTGGGAAGGCTTTAGCAACAGATTTGACCTGGTTCCCATCCCTTTCTCTCGGGGACAGCCTGTTTCTCTGTCCCTTCCAGCTCTGTCACATTTCCCCAACAGAGAAAAAATGAGGCTTCAAAACAGCAAAACGTTTATAGACTGTTTATAGATTTCTAAAATACAACTCTCCTGCCTTTAAATCCAATTCAAGATCTCTGACTTGCCAATGCTGCCAAGATTTCCCTCCATACACATTGCCTCAGTCTTCTGCCACCCACAGCCTGATGGTATACCTGCTTGAACATAACAAATGCCTTATTTTGCCTTTGATTGGCTCCTGTCAGCCAGACCCTCTTCACCTACAATATATGGCAGAAACTGTTTACAAGAAGGAAACTTTGCAAAGTTTTTGGAGCTGCCGGCTTCTATACAGTCTGGAGCCTTGAGTTCATGAAAACAAGGATGCTTACTCTATTAGCCCCTGAGAGTGCCCCAGTGGCCTACCTGTGCAAATATTGGATCTAGTCTCTAAGGGCTACCTCCCCCTTTTGCCTTCATGTTTTAATAGGTACTGTCCTCCTGATCAAAAAAGCTGACAACCTCACGTTAGTCCAAGACCTAACTTTCCAGGTGACACATGCAGTACTGGACTTAAAAATGAACCCTCTGACAGATGCTGAATACACCCTATTTATGGATGGAAGAACCTTTGTTCCGAATAGAGTCCAACAGGCTGGATATGCTATGGTCACCTTGGACAAAGTTATTTTGGCCAAAGCAGACCTGCTATTGCTTCTTGCTTCCATTTGAAAACCTGCCAGAAAAGATGCCAAACCTGTATTCCTAAGCCCCCTCTGGGGATCCAATTGACTGAAACATCAGCCCCAGCCAGAAGAACTTTACCCAGTACTCCTGGAAGATCAAAGCCAGACCTGCCCCCACCATTTGTTCTGTAGGCTCAAGCCACAGTGCTGGCACCCATACCACTGCAGCTAGCTCAGGCTTCAGCATCTGTGTCACTGACACAGACCTCCACACAGAGATGTCTGTTAGTGCTCATATGCACCTACTCAGGCTGGCCTGAGACATTCCCTACCCAAGCTGAGAGGATCACAAAAGTTTATAGCGTTCTGCTGTGAAGAATAATCTCTAGAGATGGCCCACCCTTGACTACTGACAGCAACAATGCTCCTGCATTTGTAAGAGGTAACTCAAAACTGGCAGAAATGTACAACATATAGGTTACAAAGCTCTGAAAAGGTTAAAGAAATAAAGCATAACCCTCCAAGAACAGCTTGTAACCAGTTCCATAAAGTGTAGCTAAAAGACTGGCTATACCTATAGACACTCCTGCACACACATATAACCCAGATGCATATTAATTACCCCTACAAGTTTCATAAATCCAGCCTCAGATCTGCTGAAAAATTTACCTGGGCCAGACAGTTCACTCTAAAGAGATGACATATTCAAAGCCCTGCTCTGGTCACTCAAGATGCTGACAGTCCATGCATAGCTAAAGCCCAAGGACACTGTTCACAAGGTTGCTGCATACCTATTCTCCTTGATTTTGTGTCTTTTCAGGCTGCTTATTCCAAACCTTGCTTCCCTGCCCCTCTGCTAGCTGTGGTTTTTACCTTTGTTCTATGGATGATTGCTCCAAGAGAATAAAAAATAACCAGTAAGGCCCTTACAAATGATAAAGATTTGATGAGCATCCAAGGCACATTGGAGACTGTCCTAGATCAGATTAACTCCCTCACTGCCTTGCCAGAGTAATGTCACAGAACAAACAGGACTCAATTATGTCTCTTCCTGAAAGCAATTTAGGGAAAAATTCTGCAACACGAGCACACTGGGGACCTTGGGTAGGGTCCATCCTAGGTTCACTGACAACCCTAATGTTACTCCTTGGGACTGGGCCATGTCTCAAGATCACATGTAATATGCCCAGCAAAGATTTGCTGAGGAAACTAAAAGAGGAGGGAAATGTAACAGAAAAGCGCCTCCCCTGCAGCCAGGATACTTCAGTTTCTTAGTTGCCTGGGTAATAGTTCCTGTTGCAGTTTTGGTTGCTTTTGTCTCCTAGAAATGATTGGTCACAGTCTACATTCTGTTTCAGTCCAGGGTGATAGGCCCTGAGACTGAGGTGCCACAGATGAAAAGAAAAGCAAGAGAAAAAAAGAAAAAACAAGAGAGGCGTAATTCTGGGATGGGGGCTTGCAGCCTCTTGGACTGCAGCCTCCATTACCAACCTCAGTAACTTTTTATTGAGAAAGAACAAAGGAAATAGCTGGGCAAATAGGAGGATATCAACCATTTTAGCAAGGACAATACAACTCAATTATCTCATAAATAAGACTTGACTAGTTAGCCATCATGTTATCATTCCTTTGGGCATCTCCGCAAAGCATTTAGTGTTGACACTGTAGCTTTCCACAAGGACACAGGTTCTGCAATCTATTCTTTTCCACCAATGCTTTTGCTAGACTTCCTTCGGAACACAACAATCATGGCTTGGTCAGGCCTGAGGTAATACACTAAAGATGAACTAAGGAATGTCTTCCTCCACAGGTCACTGTGATGCATAGCTCATCACTCTGATGCAAATTGTAAGAACCAGTCCCCAATTGACAAGCCATTCTGCCTCTGTACTTCCTGCTTACTTATCCCGTAGAGTTCTAGATCCCTAGACATCAGGGCCTGATATTTTGGCAATGATCCCAATCAGTGGCTGTTGACATGAATAAACCCTGGGTGTCATTCCTGTATTTCTGCTTCCTGTTGTAATTTGATTACCAGAAAAGTACAAAACTTTTCCCACACTCCTCTCACCAGCCTCTTCTACCAGTAACTGTTATATTAGTACAACACATTTGCTACAATGAAGGCAATATTGGCACCTTATTAGTAATTAAAGTCCACACTTTTGGATTCCCTTAGTTATGACAAACCTTAGTTCCCTGTGCCAGAATCTGATTCAGAATATACCTTCCAATTAGTTATCATGTCTTTTAGGCTCACTAATGCTTAATTTTGTGTGATAAGTTGACTAGACCATGAAGCACCCTGATATTTGGTCAAACATTCTGGCTGCTTCTGTGAGGGTGTTTATAAATGAGTTAATACCTAAGCCAGAAAACCAAGTAAAGCAAACTGCTTGCTGTAATATGGGTGGACCTTATCCAATCAGTTGAAGACCTACGTAGACCAAAAGGCTGGGTCTTACCCAAGAAAGAGATCATTTCTCTTGCCCAGCAGTTTTCAAACTGGGTCATTTGGTTTCTCTGAAGAAATCCAATATAGGCTTCTCCTCAGTGGGAACAGTTTCTCAAACTTTCCTTGTTTCAAATAAACTTGGAGGAGTACTGTGCCTCTCAGTCTAGGTTTGTCTAATTTTTTTTCTTGTGATCTGATTAAAACTATATCTTTGTGCCTTTTACATCATAAGAAGTATACATGTTTTCAGTATGAGTTGTCATTGTTACTGTCAGCCTCTGCCCCTCACCACAGCAGTTCTGCCAAATTTCTCTAAAGTAAACTTACCCCCACTTCATTCATTCATTGTGTTTATCTTTGTTCTGCAATGCTGAGTTGTACAAGGTGTATTAACTACTGTTGTTCTCTAATTATTTTGTTATAAAACTTGTTTTTTTTCATACAGGTAAGAATGCTTTTTTGATATTTTCTTTATTAATATATACAGGTATTATATTAAAACAAAAAACAAGTAAAAATGTTCTAGCCAAAAAAGGGAAAAATACATGTAGGGAAATATAAGGCGTGAGGCCTGGGATATAGCTCAGTGGCACAGTGCCTGCCTGGCAAGCTTAAGGTCCTGAGTTTGATTCTGAGTACCAAAAAGAAAAGAAAAGAAAGAAATATAAGGTGTGATAAAAATACTGTGCATGGTTAAATATTTTTAGAAATTATTATAGCAAATAAAAGACACATTGCCTTTAATTCCCGTCTGAAGGCACTCGTGAAAGAAGACTTCCAGAACTGCTTCTGAAAGTGGCAAGAATTTTGAAAGCTATTAATGGTAATGTGTCTTTGGTGTTTAAGCATTTACCGTATATTTCTATTCACCTCTTATATGTATTACTAGAAATTCGTAATTAGTGCTACGGAAGGAAACGAATTGGGTCTGATTAAAAAAATAATGGGGAATCTACTTTAGGAAATGCTTCTCTGAAGAACGAGAAGCTGAGACTTAAAGGATGAGTGAGAGTTAGATGAGCCACAAGCAGGAGAAGAAAATGGTAGGCATAGGGCAGTATAGGTATTCCAACATAATAAGGAACTTAAAGTGTACTCAGTAAATATTTTTAAGTGGAATTGCCCTAATGTAAGTTTTATATTTAATGTTACCTGCCACTATTTGTTAGTTTTTTTAAGCAATAAGAAATCTTAGTCATGGTCTATACTGATGAGGATAATTAACGCTAGTCAGTAAATCAAAATAAAAGCTTTATCCTCATCAATAGCACAGTCAAGCCTATGAGTTCAATCACTCAACTCTCTTAAGTGATCTTTCAGGGTACCTAGATGCTTCTGTGATGTCCTTCCAGATAGAACATACTTTCATCATAGACAGAGGAAAGACAGCAAATCTCACAAGAGACTTCAGGGGCCTGGAAGGTAATCATTTCTACCTGTATTCTACTGGCTGGGATGAGTCACATAATCACCCAGAGGAGAGGAGCCTGGGAAATGTAGTTTTTCTTAACTAGAAGAAAGAAAAAAAGCAATGAATCAATGCAGAACACCATCTCTGCTGAATGTTTTATAGTATGGTTTTTTCAAGCTGTCTTCTCTCTTTTTGGACTGGGAGAGAACTGTTTTCCTTTAACCTTGAACATTTTCCCAACAATTTTCTCTGGCATCTGGGAGGTCGCCAAGTCCCTCATCATTTTTCACCAGCCAGGTTTTCCTGTAGAGTATGTTCACGGTTTTCTCAAGGTCAAGTCTTTTACAGGAACACAAGTACAGTTACTGCTTTTAGAGGACACCATGAATCATCTCCATTAGCAAATATAGAATGCCCCATGGCCTTTGCAAGTGGTCCCACCATACCTGCTGCCCAGCCAGAGCAGGAAGGCCAGAGTCTGAGTAACATATTATACCATCATTTTTTTATCCCAGGTCTAATGATGAGATCTACTAATTATGCCTAGGAAAGAACAGTAGCTTGCTTGCTTGCTTCTTTCTTTCTTTCTTTCTTTCTTTCTTTCTTTCTTTCTTTCTTTCTTTCTTTCTTTTTCTTTCTTTCTTTCCTTCTTTCTTTCTCCCTCTCTTTCTTTCTTTGTTTTTCTTTCTTTCTTTCCTTCTTTCTTTCTCTCTCTCTCTCTTTCTTTCTTTCTTTCTCTCTTTCTCTCTTTCTTTCTTTCTTTCTTTCTTTCTTTCTTTCTTTCTTTCTCTCAGTCCTCCTGCTTCGGGCCCCAAGTGCTAGATTTATAGGTGTGTGCTACCAGACCCAGCTCAATTCATTTATTTATTTGTATAATTATTTCAGTTCTAGGGACTGAAACTGAGGACCTGTGCATCATAGCAAGTACTCTATCACTGAACTACTCCTACTGTCTTGACAGCACTAACACAGTGGCTTTAAAGTTAGGAGACGTGAGTTTTATATCTGGTTTGTCCATCTATTGAGTGATACTGGACAAACTCTTTATACTAAAAACTTATAAAGCACCTACTGTGGATTAGTACATTAGGGTGGAGGTTGTGAAGGTAAATTATGGGTATTGAAGGAACTTACTGCAATGCAATATGGGATACATTCTTCCATTTTTCCCACATGTTTGCCATTGCCCATGGAGAAAAGGACTTCTGCCTCCTCAACCTGGTACCCCTTCTTCCCTACTTGGGGACATCATAGTCACTTTGCTAAACAATCACAGACATTTGTTGGCTTAAAATAAACACACATTCCTACCCTTTGTACAAAAAAATTCAAAGAACTATATGTAGAGAAAAAAGAAATGAATTCCGATATTATGGCCCAAATCTAGAATTTCTCCCAACAGTTTCATGTGTTGAGAGATGGGGCTTTAGGAAGGTGGTTGGACTATGGGAATACTGTGTTCAGTGGTGAATGAATCCACTGATGAGCTCAGTAGGTGAATGTGCTGTCAGGAAGTAGGTATTTGTTGGACGTGGATCACCAGGGCTGTGACATGGAAGGATGTATTCTAATCTCCCATCTTTCCTTTCTTTCACTGCTTCCTGGCAGCTGTAGGTTGAGCAATTTTTCTTCCACCATGCCCCTCTGCTCTCCTATTTCTGCCTTGAAGCCAGCCAACCAAAACTGAAACTGTGAGCCAAAGTAAACCTTTCTCCCCCTTTCAGTTTCAGATGTCGGGTATTGTGTCTCAGCTATAAGGAAGGTGACAGAGACTCCCTACAATTGTCTTTAGCTAGTTCCAACAATTATCAAGGTTGTGTTCCATCTGTCCTGTTTCACTTGTTTCATCCTTGTCGAAGTGTTTTGAAGCAAAACTTACATATTCGTTGTGGTTGGCATAAGGATTATTTAGTTTGGACCTATAAAAGTCATGGGCATGTTACACAACTATATCAGCAAACTTATTCTGGTAGTAACTGTTTTTGGCTTTCAAGCTCAGTGGTCTTTGTCAAAATTACTCAATGTCTGCTGTGATAGAAAATAGCCTCCAGCAATGCATAAGCGAACAAGTATGGTTGTGTCCAAGTAACACTCATTTACTACCATAAGTGGCACACCGTGGTTTGCCAAATATAATACCCAGTCTGTGATGAAATTTTTCAGATTGCCTCAAAAATGTCCTTCCTACTATTTTTAAAGCTCGAATCAGGATCCAAACAAATTTTTATTCTATCTTTAAATGATTTAAAAATCCCTAACATAGTAACATGTAACCAGTATTTCAAGTGCATATTATTCTGATATTGCCAGATATTATTCCTTGGAAAGAAACCTAATAAATTAAACATATGAATTTATTCCTGAGAAAGTAGAGAAGGACAACAAGCAAACACAAAAATATAAACCCTTCATAATCCTCTCAGAAGAACCATGGTTAATATTTTGGTGTATATGCTTCTAAATGTAGGTCCATGAATACAGATTTATATAGAGACATAAATCCAAATTGAAAATTTAAATTAATAAGGAAGCAGCTGTATGTGTTACTTTATAAAATGCCTTTTCTCTGCTATGTGATGTTGCATGTTATAACGTAACACCTTACAGTATGACATAAACATCTCTCACAGCTCCTGCAATGATTCTGTGCTGGGTTAGCTTGACTTACCTTATTCTGTTGCTATCATCTGTGGTTGCACTGTCCTGGGTGCCTTGGTATCCTCAAATGACTCAAAATGTCTCCCTTTCATGGTCGTTTTGACTTTAGGGAAGTATCAGAAGTCACATGGTACCAGATCCAGCACATAAGGTGAATGAGTATGCACCATCATGTTTTTGGGAACCTGCCTTTTCCATTGGATGGCACCTGAGACCGTGGCACTCACCATATTTTTGGATAAAGATACAAAAGAGAACTTTCAGAACTGCTCCAGAAAGCGGCAAGGATGATGAAATGAGTGTGATCAAAGTGAAGGGGATATATTGAATGTTCTCAATGACAATGTGCCTTTTACTATGATGATTTACTACAGGTAAACATACGCTGTATTTTCTGATGACTTCTTGTAAAAGCCCTGAGTGCAGCTATCCATGTATCTCACAAAGTTCACTCTCATGGCTGAAAGGAAAAGTCTCTTAAATAACAGTGACAAATAGGAGCTGGGCACTCAAGTCCATGGCTGACAGAGCAAAAGTCATCAGTACCCAGGCCTTGGGACTCCACATGCCCTCTTTACCATCTCCAACGTGTGCCATTGTGATGGATGCTTCCATTCTGGGGCTCTTTTGTAGCACAAATTCTTCCTGTGGGCTGATTTCTGTCAACCACAGAGCACTCTCTTTAGTCCTCAGCGTTTTTTAGTGCATATTCTCTGCAGAGGCCATAAAGTTCTCTAAACCACTAAGTGATTCAAGAATGAAGAAGAAAGACATACTGTCCTAAGTGTTATAGCTGAGAAGTTCTAATTCTCAGTCACTGTTTGTGGCTGTTTTATGAGAAGCTTGCTGTCTCAGTCACTTTTTTGGTCACAGAAACCTAAAGCTGGGCACACACAGCTTAATGGAGAAGTTTCTTTTTTTCAGTCTATGATTGGCTGACTCCAGCACAGAAACAGGATAGCAGAGGGGTCTGGCAGAGGAAGAGCTGCTTGAATCATGGAGGCTGGGAAGCAGGGAGAGAATAGAAGAAGTGGCGGGGGGGATAAGACCGGTATAGGCCAAGCTTTCAGTGACCTTCTCTTCTGACCAGGCCCTACCTCCTAACAAAACATTCAGCTCTGAACTCAGCAGCCACACTTGTAGCACAGAGAGAGCACTGAAGGACACTCTATTCAAACCACAGCCTTTGCTATTCTTTAACATCCTCCTGCTCAAAAGGTGGAGCCCAATTCCTCTCTTCTTAAGTATAGGTGGGGCCTAAGAGATTTACTCGAAAAAAAAGAGTGTGGCAATTGTGACAGCCAGGAACTTAGAAAGCTGGACATAAAGTGCACTGTGGTTTCTCCTCACTCTCCTGAAGTATTTGTTCTGGAAGAAGCTCACCCATATGTCATGAGGACACTGAAGACCACCCATGGACTGGTCTATATAGTGACAACTGAGGCCTTCTACCATCAGCCATTCCAGAGAACCACTTTGAAGGCCCCTTCTCCAGGCCTTCTCAAGCCTTCATGATTGGCCACCACCATATTTATCCGCCTGGGAGGGTCTCTAAGCCAGAACCTCGCAGTGGAGTGCTCCCAGATGCCTGACCCATTGACAACTACAAGATGATAAATTTTATTGTGTTCAGTCCCTAAGTTCTGGATTAATTTGAAGCACAGCTGCAGACGACCAGTATACCAGTGAAGTACTCTTTAGGGAAAACATAAAGAAAGAAAATGGGCCTGCACTGATGCGTCAGGCTAGGGACTCAAAGGAGAGGGATACAGGGAGAAGGAGGCATCTCACTGACTGAACCTCTCCCAAGCACTACCTTTGCCAAGTTCATGTCTAAGTCAGGGCACCCTCTCCACGCCTTAGACTGCCAGTTCTCTCTTTCTCACCCCACTTCCCTCCTTTTATACAATTTTTTCACCAAATCCTATTGGCTTTGCCTTCAGCGTGTAGCATAAATCTAACCTGATTTCTTCCTCTCCATTATAGCCACCCTAGCCAAAGCTACCATTATCTTTCCCCAGATGATTATTATGCAGCTAATAAGTGGTTTCCTGGAGTCTACCCTTACCCAATTGTCCATTCTCCTTATTGCAGCTAGAGTGGCTCTTTTAAAATAAAAGTCAGATGAGGTACCCTTTGCTCAAAATCGTCCAGTGCATACCAACACTCTCAGGATGAAATGTAACCTTTTTTATTCGCTCAATGCCTTATGTATTCCTGCCCATTTTCTGCTTAGTCTCCAGCCACTTTCTCTGTTGCTCCTTGTGCTCAGATTTTGTGTTCTATTTTTCCTAGCTCTGCTAGCTTGTTAATCCTGCTCGTCAGTCCTCGGGCCTGTGTTTCTCCCTGTACTTAGAAGGTGTCACGGGTATTTGTGTCGTTACTCCTCATTCAAGACCCTGCTGAAGTTCACCTTGTCAGAGGCCTTTCCCGACCTCATCACTTCAGCTGCCTTTCCTGTCCTCACCAGTCCTCTGACCAGCCCCGTGCTCCTCCCTTCAAGTCAATGACAGATAGCCTGTTTATCGGTGGTATCCTTCCCACTCTTCGCTTACCAGTAGCATGAAAGAAAGGATTTTGTCCATTTGGTGTTATTCTTTGTGCCTCAACTGATATACAGAGTTGCCTCTATGAAACTTGTTTGAGTGGCTGAACGGTGGATTGAATGGACACACATCATCATTTTGTACTGTGAACCCAACTGAATGTGAAACGAGGAAAGGGAATAAAAGTCTACAACAGATCAGCTTAATAGCTGTTCTTCCAATTGCCTTACTGGTGTTGGAACACAAAGCTTTATGGATGACAAATTAAAGCTTCCCAAAAGAATTAAGAGCATCATACCACAGTGATATGTGCACCCCGATGTTTATAGCAGCATAGTTTGTAATAGCTAAATCTTGGAAATAGACCAATGCCTATCAACCAATGAATGGATAAAGAACATGTGTTTTTCTTGTGTATGTACAATGGAATACTACTGTCACATAAAGAAGGATAAGCCTGTGACATTTCTAGGTAAGTGAATGCACCTGCAGACCATACTCTTTAAGTCAAATAAATTGGACACACATGTGTAAATATCACATTGTTTTTCTGGCATGAGAAACCTAAAGTGTAAATAAGGATAAAAATGTATAATAGATATTGTGAAATAGGAAGAAAGCATTCAAATGGAAAGGGGGGAACTAGGGAGGGAGGAGGGGAAAAGAAGGAGGGAAAAAGGAAAAAAGAGAAAAGAAGGAAAAAAAGGAAAGAAAGCTTTTGTAAAAAAGGGGAAGAGGGATTGAAGGGAGGGGAGGGGAAGGGAAAAAAAAAAGAAAAACCAAGAGATACCATGTACAGGTATAGATTCCCTACGATGAATGTGATCATTATGTAGATCTAAAATGTACCAACAACCTTAATTAATTACAAAAATTAAAGCTACCAAAGGCTGTTTCACCACAACTCTTGTCATAATCAACCTAATAAATATAAGAGGCATGTTTCAGACCTAATCTAAGCATCCAAACCAGGCCTGAAATGACACAAGCGTATGGTAGTGCGCCTTTATCCCTAGCCCCCCGAATGATGTCTGAAACTGTAAATTGTACTGAACCCATATGCATTATGATTTTTCCTGTATGTGTCTATCTACAGTAGAATTCAATTCATAAATTAGACACAGTAAGATGTTAACAGTAATATTTTACCACAGGTATTAACAACTTTGACATATGGTGGTTTTCTTTATTATGTCTAGAACTTTCATCTTTTCTCTTAAAGGAAATATTTTGTGGGTGTTCCTTGGTATACTTGAATTACCAGCATGCTATTCTCATGCTTTATTTAGGCCATTATTTGGAAAATAAGGGTTATTTGAACCCAGGCAGTATAGTTCTGCAACAGTCACGTAAGACACAACTCAGTGACCAACAGCAAGTGGTGTATACAGTATGG
The DNA here is from genome assembly GCA_004027595.1 of Dinomys branickii. Taxonomy (NCBI): domain Eukaryota; kingdom Metazoa; phylum Chordata; class Mammalia; order Rodentia; family Dinomyidae; genus Dinomys; species Dinomys branickii. The sequence continues at coordinate 38,628 of PVLD010006580.1, read as the reverse complement.
ATCCACTGTGTAAATAGATGGTTCACCCAGGACAGAGTGGAAGGGCATGTGACTTTATCACACTGTCAGAATGGTACACAACTAAAGTGTAGTGTTGTGTCTGTGATTATATATTTAATATTTTCAGACTACAGTTCACCCGGGTAACTGAAACCTCAGAAAGTAACACTGTGGATAATGGGAGGAACCACTGTATGGTTGGTGGGTTGTAGTTAAGGTGGAATGTGTAGAATCACCTGAAGACCATCCAGCCAATACCTTCCTGATGTTGGCACATCACACAGTACTGTAAGCAAGAGAAAATGAAATCAAAAGGACTGTATGTGTGTGTGTGTCCGTGTGTGTCCGTGTGTGTGTGTGTGTGTGATTCTTTATGCCTTAACTGACACATAGAGTTGCCTCTATTAAACTTGTTTTCAGTGACTGAAAGAATAAAATGAAAAAGGCACAATTTGTACCACTTAAAGCTATGCCTTTATAGTTTACCTTCTAATTGTGTCCTTAAGTGATAAATCAAGATAATAAAAGCTGATAAATACCTTTATCTTTGCCACTGGAAAGGTGAAGGAAGATGGAAGGAAACCTAAAAGAGCAACCTCCTTACCAGAGACCCCTTGTGACTTTTCACTGTACCCTCTGGCATTCAGAGGCTCCAATGCAGTAACGAGTATTGGAGGTTATAATGGAAGAGGGGTCCTGGGGTCAGAATGCAACACTGAAGCCCTAGGCAAGGTCCTGGATAGCTTCTTTCCAAGCAGGAGCTTTGGGGGAGTTCTGGGGGCTGTGTGTCTTGTGCACAGGCCCTCGTGCTCACAAGGCCACTGTCTGGGGTGTGCTCCTTCTCACTGTCAGAAGAAGCAGTGAGTGTTGCTCATTACTTTGCATATGGGAGTTTTGGCGGTCGGGGGAGTTAACCAAGGAGGAAAGGAATTACTCTCCAGTTTGGCAGCTTTCTAGCTAATGTACCTCCCCTGAGACTATATGAAACAAGGAGACAACAGAGATCCCTAGTGTTTTTGCTTTTTTTGATCTTCTTTTGTTAAAATGATATGGGAAAAAAATCACAGGGCCTGTGCCCCAATATATAACTACAGGCCAGAACCCCACAGACCACCACAGTATATCTCAGAGTCACTTTCATCTCCAATGACAAATAGGAGGGAAATGAATAGCAGAGATGATCTTTCAGGTCCCTTCAAATCAGGGACCTGAAAACTTGAAATTTCAAGTTTCTATGGATTCAAAAGAGTTACTCTATAAAACTGGCCTAAGCAAATAATTTCTATTATACCATTTCTCCAGCGTTTCAAAGAGGGATAAAATACACGCTAGAGTTCTTCTTGGTTTCTGGGTCAAATTCATGTTCAACAGCAACTGGGTTGATCCCAACTCCAGGAAACAGCCATGTAAAATGGCTGAGCTGAAATAACCTACAAGCCAGAATCCAGTCCCAAGTAACCAAGTAACAGCTAGGGCTCACAGAACTCCCTTCCACTGAAACAGCAACAGCAGAGATCAGGCCGCAAGTGGGAGTCACCTCTTCTGTTCACCAGCCAGAAGGCGTTGGCAGCCTGAGAAGCTGATCCCTGGCAGTAGAATGGACAACCTGAGTCCAGGTCCTGGCTCTTCACTTCCTCCTTAGTTCAGTGCTGGTGAACAAAAGGGTCCACTTATCCTTTGTCCAATGTGGACAAATGTACAAATGTGCTTCAGTGGCTTGCCTGCTGCATAGCAGGGGCTCAGTAAAACACTAATTTTTGTGACAATTTCTCAGTCAGTACCATTTCTCTTCTTATTATCTTTACTGAGATGCAGGAAGAAATCTGCCTTAAAATAAGCACCATACAGCTTCATCCCACAGATTGGTCAGATGAATAACCCCTCAAAAGTTATAAAGCACACTGTTATTTGTTTCATGAAAAGATCCACAAACAAAGATTTAAAGGAGACATTATCTGGAGAAATCAAAGCATTTTTGAAATGGTGGCTTTCAAATGGTGCCTTGTAGATGGAATGTCAAGCCCCAAAGCCAACAGAGGTGGACTGCACTCGAGACAGAAATCACAGCAAAGTGGAGGTATGGAGAGGGGTGGGCAAAAGCAGGTTCATAAAATACATAAAAGGGGTCATAAGAGAGAAGCTTGCAAAGCTAGGTTGAAACCACACCATGAAGGGACTGTACCACCACGCTTAAGAGTTGAGCTTGGCTTCCATATTTTGAAAGGCACCTGTGGAAGAGAATGTGACACTATTAGAATATGATCAGAATAATACTTTGGATCAGGCTGGTGTGATGCTCCCCACCCACCCTTTCTCCATGCACATTATATCCCTTTCCTGACCAGAAGTTAACCATAGATAACTGCCCAAGCTGGAGGCAACTGAGACAATTTTGCTTGATTGTGATTTCACTGTTGATTCAATTAACAAACATCTAATGAAGACTGTATCTGCCAAGCATTTTATAGATGACACTAGGAAATGGACAAATAGAGGTGGTTATTACTTTTAGAGGACTCAGATCTGTAATCTATAAGTGCAATGAAATGTCAAAGTTTTTTTTCCACAGAAAATGATGGGACATGCTGCCTAAAATGTAGTTAAATTTGTCCAGTGAAATGGACAGTCCATCAGGAAACATTTAAGGAGGAATCTTCACCAGAATTTTGGGAGACAAATATAAGTGTATCAGACAGACCCCGAGCTGGGGGCAGGGAGACAAGGCATTCCAGGAAATGAAGGGTGAAGACTAGTAAGTGGACAGAAGACATGAGGATGGGGATATCTCACCTTGTGTGAAAGAGTTTGAGCTGTCTCTTCAAAACCAAAGGTGGGGCATTGGATGATCGCATTTCTAGCATCAGAAGTGTGCAGAATGAGTGGAAAAGTCTAGGTTATAACAAGCGAGAATAATTAGCAGACTGTTCTAATAGTCTGACATCTGACAAAGCTGTAATTAAAGTAAGAGTACTAGAAAGGGAAGAAAAGGAAGGAAGTAAGGATGTTATTGAATTAAGAGATATGTAATTATGATAACCCTAACCAAAATTAGAGAGATAAACAGAAGTAAAGAGTCGGATAAAGGGAATAAAATAAAAACCTACAATAAAACTATAATAAAGGGTTTTGCATGGACCATGGATATCAGTGGCCATGAAAGAGGAAAATGGTTTATCCACTTCTCTGTGTTTGAGACCCAAAAGAGAAAGCCACAGAGAGAACAGCTACACATGGTGGGAAATTCTATAATCCTAACTCTGCTTTTAAGTCTTTTAGGAAGATGCCAAGATGGGGAATAGCTGGGTCAAATGCAACCTCTGGTTTCAGCTCTTTGAGGAATCTTCATACTGATTTCCGTATTTGTTGCACAAATTTACACTCCTGCCAACAGTGAAAAAGGGTTCCTTTTCCCCAACAGTCTTGCCAGCATTTGTTATTGGCTAATTTCTTGATGACAAGCCATTTTCTGGAGTGAGATGGAGTGCTGTTTTAATTTGCACCTCTCAAATGACCAGTAATGTTGAATATTTTTTATATATTTATTTATTGTTTGAACTTCTTCATCTGAGAAGTCTCCATTCATTTCAAATGCCCACTTTTGGATTAGGTCTTTGAATTGAGGGGGGGTCTGACTTTTCTGAGTTCTTTATATATTCTACATATTAGTGCTCTGCCTGAGTAATGGCTGGGATAATTTTTTCCTACTCTGATGGTCTGCCTCTTCACTCTGTTGGTGGTCTCTTTTGCTGTGCAAAAGGTTTTTAATATGATGAGATCCCAGTTGTTGATTAAAAGTAAAATCTTTCTTTTTTTTTTTTTTTTTCCGGTACCGGGGATCGAACTCAGGATCTTGTGTTTGCCAGGCAAGCACTTACGCCACTGAGCTATACCCCCAGCCCCTAAAAGTAAAATCTTGACATCTTTTCCATCTTTTATCTCACACCTGAGAACATCCAAGATGGAGCTCACAGCAAATACCAATACAGTTTTAGTGGGGGATTTTTCTGCCTGATAGGACTTTAATCTACTCCACTACTGGATATTTAACACAAGTAGATTAAACCATATTACACAAACTTTGGGTTCCTCAGAGTGAGCCTCAGAGCAAGGCTCTCTGCTGGGTCTTTCCATTCACATTCTCTTCCCAGCCCAATGCAAACCTAAACTCAAACTTCAGCTTCTGCCTTAGATCTCAGCTCATCTTCAAGTCCCCAAATATTTGATCTCAAATTTCTTCTGTGGGTTACGGATTTTCTCACTGCTCCAGTCTCTTATTTCCCCCTGTCACACAGAAGTTTCTTGCTTCCAGCCATAGTCTGAAAGATTCACCCTTAACCTTGACTGAATGGCCTAGCTGCCAACCTCCCTTCAGAAAGTCATCTAGCCAAATTGTTTGATAGAGGAGAGTAGAAAAATTAGGTGCAACAGGGTAGATAATGGGCTTCAATCTCCAAATCATGATTTTCCCTTAGTAAGACCTAAAGTGAAATCACTATATCAAGGGTTGAACAGTTTCTATTTTCACAACCGAAACTTACAGGTGTGGTTTGAAATGTCATTGTCCATTGCATGCTTCAGATTTTTAAAAAGCATTCTAATGAGACTGTGATAGTGTTAGCTCAGGTAATGAGATCTTTTTTGGTCAGATTCAAAAAATGTCTTTTGGAAGATATAATACCATCATAATTCAAAATCATACCTGGTAGCTAGTTATCTTGAAAAGAGTTGACCCTTACTGCTATTTTGGACATGAAAGAATAAATTCCTAATAAACTTTGCTTTTTATCAACCCACATATCACACTACTGGAGCTACTCAAAAGCAACACTGCAAAATGGTGGTGAAATCAGATTTTGATCAGCCACACACTTTGGTAACTTAACTACAAAGATCTGTAAATTAAAGAGTCAAATATAATAGATATTCCTAACAATTCACTCACAAGGACAAATTTATATTAATAAGAAACCTTTTCTCCCCCAAAGAAAGTGAAATTGTGCCATGAATTATGAAGAGGCCATCTCCATGTGAGGCTCTTTAATTGTTCCTGGAGCGCTCCTAATGCACTTACTCTTGAATTAGTAATAGGTTTGCGCTTGCCTTCAGCCTCCTCCTCAGTGTTCAACCTTTCGTGGTCAGCCAGCTACACGCACAGATGTGACTAGCATAGCTTCCTTTTTCTTTATTTTTTTATATTGTACAAATATAACCCTAAGATGCAACATGAATTTGTAATGATTTTGGTTTGAACTTCTCCATGTAGTAGTTTAGGATAACAGGTAACATCTCTTTTCTACCTCCAAATCTGACTGAATTACTTTACTTCTGACTAAGCTTATAAAACACATTTCCTGAATCATTTTTGTTTTGCCTCCTCTGGCACCTTAGAGTTTGTTTGCTTTGGAAAAGCATTTGGATGCAATGTAAGAGAAAAATCTGATTGCTTCTATAATGTAGAAGGGCTGAGGAAGAATTGGTTCCTAACAATTCAGGCTTTTGGAGCCTGAAAATCAAATGTGGACATTAGTTTTTCCTCAGCTGACCCTGTGATATTGCTACCAAGAAGATCCCCTTAAAACAAAACAATTTAAGCTGTGCTATGTGCATGGTGTAATTAACAAATTGATTAGAGTAAAACACATATTGCTATGAATCTCCCACAAAATCCTTCCTCTCATATTAAACACTCACATCCCACCATCCTTGCACTTTCTGAAGCAGTTCTGGAAGTCTTCTTTCCTGAGTGTCTTTATAAGGTGTGGTCAAAAGTAGGGCGAATGCTGCTTCCAAGTGCCATCCAACAGAAAGCCAAAATTATGACTGCATCCTCATTCACCTTATTATTAATATGAAGAGTTATTTTAAAGTATATGTCTAACAATTTCAATGTCTGAAGCCATGTAAATCTGTTTCGACTATTTGTTATTTATCCTGGTTCTTCATTTTGTAGTATAGATTTTAATCCTGGCTGATTTCATTTTTACTGGGTTCCAGGAATTGTATTTAAAAATATTTAAAAGTCAGTGAAGGACTAGAGCTGTGCTATTTTTCTCCTAAAACATGATTTCAATTGCTCATGCCACATGGGAGACAAAGCCATCAGAGGGGTCCAGGAACCCAGATTCACACTGACCCATTTTCAGAGTTTGATATTTTCAGGGCCATCCAGATGATGTGATGCTGAGATGCCATCAGAATGAGCATGTGGAGTTTGCCAGAGATCTACCCTTAGTGGCCTGAGCTTTTCCCTTCTTTTTCCTTCTCCACAGCTGTGAAAAATGTGGGTGCCTCTCTCAGCTGCCTCTGCTGGCCTGACCGTCATCCCTGGGCAGGCAGATGTTTTAATGCTGACCTTCTCTCTCTCGCTCGCTATGATTTTGGTTTCACCTTTGTTTCCTTCTTTCAAATTCAATTTAATAATCTCTCAGATATGACTTATTAATCTTAAAAACATCAGGTCAACTCTGCTAACTCCAAGCATATTTGTTTTGTTGTGGTAAAATATGCATAACATAGAATATACTCTTTTAATTATTTATAACTATAGCACCAGTGACATGAAGTACATTCACATTGTTATACAACCATCAGCTTCATCCATTCCCATGCTTTTTCATCATCCCAAACCAAGTCCACTGCACCTAACTTTTCTCTCCTTGAGGCCAGCATATGGTAACTGCGTTCTGCTTCCTATCTCTAGGAATTAGGCTTCTCTAGATTACTCACGAAGTAGGACCATATAAGGTCATGGTAGCTTTCTTTTTACGTCTAGCTTTTTCATGTGGCGTACTGTCTTCAAGCTTTGTCCATGTTGATGCAGCATATTTCAGGCAGGCGAAACTCCGCTGAGCTATACTGCTGGGCCCCTAATGCGGCATATTTCAGAACTACATTTCTTTTTCAAGCTAAAGGATATTTCACTGCATGTGTGCACCACATTTTGTTTATCCACTCTGAATAAATGCACGGTTGCATGAGTGGATTCTACCTTCTGCCCATTCTATTGTGAATAATACTGTTATTGTTGGAGCATAAACCCATAGGTATAGCTACTATTACGGCAAAAATCAAAAATCAGGTCGCTCCGCAGGAGATGAAAGAACTCATTCAGAACAAATGGAGTTTTAATTAATTTTAATCTATAATCAGTTGGACTGGTCATTGCCCCCCATTCCCGATCAGAGAATGTGGCCCTTAACTGCCTTTGTTCTCGCTTTATATACATTTTTGGTCTCCATGGTAATAGATGGGAATGTTTAGGCCTGGCCACAGTTGTTTACCTTGCACCATGTGACCAGGTCAGGCTCTGGCCACAATGATATATAGTTTAACAACTCAGACAAGGAGAAGAACTCCAGGACAAAGTCAGAACTGCAAAGTTAACTCTTTACAACCCCTCCAGGATGTTTCCCAAGACACATTATCTTAAACGTTCTACTAAAAGTCGCCACCCCTTACACTACTGGATCATGTAGACATTTTATGTTAATGTGATAATCTCAATTGTCGTCCCTCTGTTTGTCTGTCTGTCTGTCTCGCCAAATGAGTGTGAAATAGTATCTCACTGTGGTTTTCCTTTGCAATTCCGTAATGCTTAGTGATGTCCAATGTCTTTTCAGATGCTTATTGGCTATTTTTCATCTTTGGAACAATGTCTATTCAAATTTTTTCCTCATTTTCGAATTGGATTGTTTGGATTTTGGTGTTGTACGTTAGAAGTATTCTATATATTCTGGATATTAAATTTTGTTAGATATGTGATTTTCAAACACCTTCTTCCAACCTGCCTATCTTCATGTCAATCATATTAACAACACCATTCAGCAGAACTTTCATTTCATCTTTATGCTCAGTGTGTTCCCTCACGTGTCTGCCAAACCTGTTTTCTGTGGGCTCTATGTTATCTGGCACTTGCTGGTTATTTCCTTCCCACCCTATTTTCACTTTGGCAAGGTGGGAGCAGGGAATAGTCAGAATAGTATATCCTTATGCCTCCAGATTTAACCTGAGGGCCCTCTAGTCCTCTCAACTACACTTACTGTGCTAATTTATATGTGAAATTTCATGGTCATTCAGTTAGAGGGTTATGAGGCTGAGCTTGGTATTCAGATGCATCTGATACAGAAGTACGATGGCCTTTCACCATACGCTCATCATTATTGTACTATCACTTTCTCCTCACTGGGACAAAATGTTCAACATCTGCAGCTTAAAGGAGGAGAGGTTTATTCAGACTCACGGTACCCAGTGGGTCAGTCCATGTCAACAAGGTAGAAGCACCATGGTGGAAGGGGGTGGTGGAGGAAGATTGTTCAATCCATGGCAGGCAAGAAGCAGAGAGAGGAGGGGAGGAGTTGGGCCAAAAACCCACTCGTCCATGTCCCAGCCCCATGACTCACCACTTCTGAACAGGTTTTACCTTTCAACAGCACTCAGGTTAACTCACTGATGACAGTAGCTGCTCCATGATCCAATCAGCTTCCAAGAAAACTCACTTCTGAACAGAAGAGACTTTTGAGGGACATTTTGGACCTAAGCCATGCCACTTATGTGACACCATTTCCTCTAATTTACCAAGAGCTATCCTTAAAGAAAATCCATTAATTTAGGGCAGAAAAATCTTAGACAAAGTCAAAATGTTTAAATTTTTTTCTGCTAAAGAAGAGAACTTACTCCAGTGTCTCCCAGTCATGATGTACACCTCAGAGAGTAATCTTTCAACTCATGTATTGCATGGCAGCATGTAAGAATTTAGCACTCAAAATATCAAAAATGGAAAGTATGTATCTGCTCTCTAAACTCAATATGCATCCTAACTTCAAGGAGTCTAGACCTGGCATAGTAACCACACACAATCTCTGGCTCATTAGTGTACACTTATTTTACCAGATGTGATCTCAAGAGGCAAAAGAGTGGCAAGGAATCCCTGGAGTTAATGTGCTTTATCAGCAGCCCCTGGCAATATTATTTAAAAGTCAAGAACTAGAGGGTTATCTGGACATTTTCCACCTACAAAAATCATTGTCAATACTCAACTTTCTTGGCTTTAGGTTTCATGAGCTGGCTGTGCAGTTGATTATTATTTGATTTTTTATAACAGGAAAAAACAATGAAAGTCTCTTATTCTATGCTTTCAAGATAAGAGGAAAGAAATTATAGAGTGATGGCTGATTTCATGGACTTCAGAACTTAGCTAAGGTTTGTTCAAATCTGGGGACCATTGGTGTGATACTGAGGAGTTGTACTTCGCTAAACACATACATGTCTTCTTTAGAAAATAAGAGAAAAAAGAATAGTGTTTCTTTCGTGGGGCTTTTATAAATATTGAGAAAATACAGGTAAGGATTTAGCATGATGTCATGTCCTAATTAGAATGTAATAATGGCAAGGGGTATTACCATCCAAGTGTTCAAAAGTTTTACAGTTTTGCTGAGAAGACCACTAGAAAGCCTAACAATGGAAATAAACAGAGAAAATAATGAATGGTCATGAGAGATGTGGATTTCTTAAAGCCCTACTGCGTATCATGTATCATAGTTTACACAGATGAATCATTTGCACCCTGTACCGTCTTTTAAAGTTATGCAGATCCCTCATTTTCCAGACAAGAAGGAAAGTATGGAGGCCACATGAAGATAGAAACCGAATTTGTCTGCCTTGCCCCAGAGTTGATTCTCAATCTGGATGGTACTACCAAGGCAGAATTCAAGCTGTCTGGCCATTTATATTCTATTTCTGGTTATTTCATTAATGTTATGCTACTATGTGTCAAGTACAAAGTTAATTCCTCCTTCTTTCTTTAATCATCTTCAGGAGGGTTAACAATAATTGTTCCTCATTTCTCATGGGGCCTGAAAAATAATAACTTCCTGAGTTATTTCAGAGGGCAAGTCCCCAGATAAGAAGAACAATCAAATGAACTAAAAGAGCCCTTAGCAATCGTCTGGGAGAACCTACTCATTAGACAGGGGAGGAGACCCAGGTTTAAAATAAAAAGGCAGACTGGAGTGGTGGTCCAGGCCTGCAACTCCAGCTGCTTGGGAGCCTGAGGTAGAAAGATTGCAAGCTGGAGACTGGGCTGAACGATTTAGTGAGATGTTGTCTTAAAATTAAAAGGACTGGGGATGTAGCTCAGTCAAAAGGCCCTGGTTTCAGTCTCTAGGGGGTAGAGAGAGACAGAGACAAAGACACACACACACACAGAGACAGAGAGAGAGAGAGAGAGAGAGAGAGAGAGAGAGAGAGAGGGAGGGAGAGAGAGGGAGAGAGAGGGAGAGAGGGAGAGGGAGGGAGGGAGAGAGGGAGGGAGAAGAGAAGTGGGGAGGAGAGAAGAGGGGAAGGAGGAAAGGAGGAGAGAAAAAACTTGCGTAGGTTTTGACCGTGACTTCCTAGGAGGGTGGTTGGCTTCCCAGCTGAGAGATTGGGTTGAGGCAGGGTGTTACCCCTCCTCATGAAAGGAAGAGGCCAGAAAGATGGATCGAGCCTTCTTGTGATTCCTTCACACGATCACAACCTTCAGGCGTCCTTCCCTGCCTGTCTGAGGGAGGAGGGAAGCAGCTTAGCTTTTCCCTCAGGAGTCGGACACCAGCCATGTCGAAGTATTCTAATCCGTTCTAGCAAACCTGCCTCTCATCCACTCATAGCTAATCAAGGTAGCTCCTAATAACAATAGTAAGTGGATTTACTATGAGAAGTATTTATAGAAGATCCTTTGTACATCTTCATTTTATTTTTAATGATTTTTACCTCTCTCCTTTCATCTTTCTCTTGTTCAACAGAATCTAGACAATGGGTGGGTCCAAGTTATTCCCAAGCTTACAGAACACACGTGTGCATGATCAGATGTTTAGATGTGCTCTAGATATCTATTAAGATTCACAAAAGGAAAAGCCTGTTCTAATGACACTCCAGACCAAATAGGTGTCTTGCTTTCCAACACCACTTGTTCTATTTTTAGTTGAGGATGAAAACCAGTAATCTAGCTAGCTCAATCAACAGATGTCCACTCACCTTTTAGCTCTGCAAAACAATCAATTATTAATGACCTCTGTGGAAATGCAATTTGATTTCTCTGGATATAGACTCCAACAGTGGTCCCCCAATCACAGTCTCCAAACGGAATATGCTGCACACAGCACACAGAGCAGGAATTACGCTTTTCATCACACCCTTATTAGAAAGTGATCAGGTGCTGAACTGTGTACACACTAGCAGACCACAACCAATGTTAAGCTGCTCATCCAACCTATTGTGCTGGTGATAGCCAGGTGAGAATAGGACCATTACAGTGTTTCCTATACTCAAAGCATGACAACTGTGAAGCCATATTTGCTACAGTTTTTTATTTTTTATTTTTGCAACTTTGAGCTTATTTTACTCAAACATGCATTGCCCTATCATTAAACACCAGGAAAACAGCTTTTAAAAATTCATCTCTCTGTGTTGAAGAATGCTTTTGATCCAAATTGGGCTTTCTGGTGGAATTCACCAAGTCATTGCTGTCAACAGTCAAGGGATATGAACATACCACATGGGGCCTTTCCCAAGGAGACATTACAAAAACTAAACAGAAGAGTTGCATTGCTTTGGCCATTAGTCCCTTAATTGACTGTGCTGATTGTATTCCAAAAGCATGGGAAACAAAGGAACATTAAGAGAAATTGGTTTGGAATTGAGATCCAACACCCCACAGAAAGAGAATGGCAACTCTGAGAGCATGCAGACACTGTGGTGACAGCCAAGATCGAGTCTTTTCTACCTCCCAGGGGTGGCTGGGGTCCTGTTTCTTCCGGCCCTTTGTTAAGAGACTCTGGCAGTTAGGAAAAAAAGCAAAACTATGTTTTCCACGTGGCAAAAATTATTAGAGGATGTAACACTGAACACTGAAACTGAGAATTTTTATGAGCTCATAGTGATTAAGGGAACTTTGCAAGTTTCCCAAAAATTGTGAGTGTGCATAAGGCAAAAGAGTCATTAACAGCAGGGAAAAAGGAAAGAAATATTAGTTGGTGCTGTTGAAAGCAAGGGCATGTGCTATTTCTTTGTTTCATCTTTCAAATATGTTGACTCAGCCTCCTTGATGTAGTGAACCCCCAACACTGACCCCAGGTTGTTTTTAAAGGGAAGGTTTGACCTACTCCTTAATTACATTCCTCTTTTCCCTTTACTGTCTCCTGCTACACTCTGCCTTGTTTTCTAATATTCTAAATACTTTTCTTGGTCCCTCTGATGTGCAATTCTGTCTGCATCTTTGAGAAATAAAATGAGAAATCAGAAGTATGTGAGGAGATTCCAGTGACCACTGCAACAATTCTGAGAAGCCTTGTTAAATCGGGTCCTCTTAACTCCTCCAATGACTATAGCTTGAAAAACTTGATGCTCATCGAGATCTTTCTTTTCCATCTGCTTGGCCCCTTTAACATCAGAATTTTTCCTTTCAGCCTGGGTGCTCAAACAATAAGGACTGAATAATAAAAACAATAGAGGCCACAAATGGTTAATTAAATGGATGAATGACATAGATCCAGATGAACTGTCAGAGTAAAATCTTCCGCACAACCATGATGTTTTCATAAAGTAAAACCTGTAGAGTGGTTATTGTTAAAGATGGAACTAATTTTCATGAAGAAAGCTAGACAATAGCCAATAAAACCTATGTAATTGCGTGGTCTAGGTTTAGGAAAAGAAAATGCAATAAGCAGGAAAATATTAAGTAAGGAATACAGCAAATGGGTTTCACAACAATCCCTGCAAAAGTCGTCACTTTCTGAAGCTGTTCACATTGTATCGCTTCCATTAAGAACATCACCCAAGAGAACTGTAGCATCCTCTGAGAAAGGCATCAGAGGTTCTCAGCCACCTGTCACCCTAATAGCAAAGCCCTTGACCTGCTGGCCTACCTGGTAATCTCATGGAACTATATGAACCTTGTAAAGCTGGGGAAAAACCTGTATAGTTGACTAATTGTCTAGGACTCCAGGGTAACTCTTAAAAGACGAGAGTGATAATGCCCACATCCTCTTAGGAAGACTGCTGATGGCTTTCTTGCATCAAAGTAAAGAGTTCATGTACCACTATAGGGTAGGCTCTCTGAAGATCTATTCTCAAAAATGCCTTTGAAGAATTGAGGCTGCACACAATCCCAGTAATAGTGGGGTGTACAGAGTAATTATGCACACAGAATCCTTAATTATATAGAGAATCTGAGTATTTTTGGAATGAGTATGGTAGGTTTTGGTTTTGCTCTGTTCTGTCTTGTTTTCATTGCTGCAGGTACCATTATAATCATGCCATGATGGAAGATACCCTTCGGCCTTAATGTATCATTATTTATCTCCAAAGGGCCTGTTAATATTGGGTGACTAAAGCATGATTCATTTCCATCTCTGTTCACCACACGTTTGGTTAAAGCAGCACTAACATGAACAGAAATTCTTCCACTCACCTACCATCAGTAGCTGGGTACATGAAATTGTTTTGGTAGTAGCAGAAACAGATTAAGTCCTGATATCTTTACAGTGTCATATTGACTTTTACCTAATGGATGATTGCATTTGGAGAGTGTACTTATTTTTGCCTCATTTAACACAACAGTTTAATAATCAATCCAACTCAATAGATACCCTGAGATTCTTTACAAAATGCTGAAAGCATTCTAAATCATAAATTTAACGCAATACCTTCAAAAATTCACCATCTCTTGTTCTAACCAATGAAAAAGAATACCCAGCTCCCTTCTGATTCTCAAGCAGGTCTCCAGTCTTTTGGAAAATTTAACCAGAATAGTCCCAGAAATGGAAAAGAGAAGCTGGTCAGCCATATGCCAGGACTCTGGTAAGCAGACAAGAAGCAGCAAAAAGCACATGAGAGAAACTGAAGCAGAGTTAGTTCCTAGTTGAGCTGCCAGTTTATTTTCCCTTGAAATACAAATAATCAGAGTCCTACCACTGGCTCCAAAGTTATGTTAACAGTGTTGGAGTTTGGAAAATCAGGGACAAGGAAGGTATTTGATTAAAATTAGTGATGAGAGTAGAACAAATTAATGCTGGTGGATTTAAAAGACTATGTGTACATCAGTTACTTGGTTTACCATAAGAATCTTTGTATCCATTTACCTGTAAAAGCGTCTAGTTTATCTTTCTTTATAGCTGAGTAATACTCCATTGTATCACGTCTTTTTTTATACATTCCTCGGTTGATGGACACTTGGGTTGTTTCCCAGATTTAGCTATTACAAATTGCACTGCTGTGAACATGGGTGCACGTATATTGCTGTGCTATGATGTTTTAATTTCTTCTGGAAAAATACCTGGTACGGAATAACTGGGCTGAATGGGACCTCTAATCCTAGTTTACCGAAGATTTCCACAGTGGTTGCACCAGTCTACATTGCCACCAACCGTGGAGAAGAGTTCCTTTATCCCCACAGCCCCTCGAGCATTTGTTATACGTTCATTTCTTGATGACAGCTGTTCTTTCTGGGGTGAGATGGAATCTCAGTGTTGTTTTAATTTGAATTTCTCGAATGACTAATGACATTGAACATTTTTTCATATACTTATTTGTCATTTATATTTCTTCATGCAAGAAGTGTGTATTCATCTCAGATGCCCGCTCATTAGTGAAATAAATCAGATTCATATGTGTAAACATCGCCTTTCCTCCCTACTATAAGAATCTGAAAGAGGTCATAAAATCTGAAAGGTAGAAGAGATATTGTGAAAGGGAAAAGAAACTGCTCAAATAAGGAGGAGCAACTGGGATGAAGGAGAGGAGAGGAAAAAGAGAGGAGCAGAAAAAGCTATGCGTATGTGCACACAGGATAGCTAGGATAATTGTACTACTAATATCCGTTGGTTTACTAAAAGGAACCATTAATGTGTAATTGTTTGATCAATCTTGCATGCCTATATCTGGTTATATGTGCAACCATTTTGAAGATGACATTAGGTGATATAACAACCATTGTTAATATCCTATCACCATGTTTTGAAATTCTGTATCATTTTGTTCTCTATGCTGTTTTATTTCTGTATTTGTTTTTGTTATTTTGTTTTTTTAATTGAAAAACAAAATTTACATGTATTTATAAGGATAGCTGGAATAGGTGTATTGGTGATGTCTGTGATTCATTGAAAGGAACAGTCAATGCTTAGAATTTTCTTTTTTCTTAACCAACTTTGCATGCTGGAATTTAGCAATCAGAATGACTGATCTGAAAACAATAATATGCAGTATAAGAACCACTGTTGAACTCCTACTCCATCTTACATGGTGAAGCTCTGCATCATTTCTAATTTTTTTTATTATTATTACTTGTTACTGTCTTTGATTGTTTGATCAATCTTACATTCTTATGTCTGGTGGACTGAGCAACTTTGTTGAAGATAACTATGTAATGTAGCAACCATTGTTAATTCCTATCATTTTGTTTTGAGGTCATGTATCATTTTTGTTGTTTTGATTTTGTCTTCATTGTTCATGTACCAGGAATCAAATTCATGACCTTACACTTTCTGGGCAGGAGCTGTGCCACTAAGCTACATCTCTAGCCCTTCATTGTTGTTTTATTATTATTTTTAATTTTTAAAATAAAAAATACCCCCCCAAAGAAGCTTTGTATTCCTTCCAAGACAGTGGTCCTTTCCAGGGAATAGAACAACTAATGAAACCATGATGAAGGCTTCTATCTTCAAAAAGGATATTTATCTATAAATTATTTTATTAGCTTTTGGCAATAACTAAATGAGCAATTAAATAAATTAAAAGCCCTGTACCACCAGTTATGTGGGATACTAGAAGAAAAGGAAGAGGAAAACGTTTAGTATGAGTTCATTTCAACCCAGAAAAAAAAGACATGGTAAAATATTTGCTTTTGTGTGGATGTTTAGTATATTAGTTAAACTACAGAAAGAAAACAGCCATCTTCAAATACAGGATATTTTATTTTGTTGCTGATAAGTGGCCAATGTCATGAAATCTACAACCATGTTTTAAAAAGTCCTTTCACAGTTTATTGCTAAAGAATATATCAATGTTTCCGTCTTCTTGCCTACTTCTTTAGTTCCAAGAAAATTAGGTCACTATTAGGGTAAATATTTTCTGGGGCACTGTGGCAAAAAATTTGGCTAAATCAGACAAATTAAATCACAATAGCCTACAGGAAGCTCTCTCAGAGAATTACAAAAAGAAGAGCCTGGCTAAATACCTGTGCAGTTAAATACCTCGTGTAACAGGCCATGCATTAGAAACCTGTGCTGACTTCCGGTCTATGCAGGTCTGTGCTCTGTTCAGAAGTGTCCTGCACTGTGGCTCATTTCTTCCTCGCAGTCCCACAGGTGCCTTCTACTTTTCTTGTCTTAGAGTATAAAATACCCTGAGGAATTTACTAATTAGAAAACATTAATCTATTACTCCATAGTAAATGACAAGCTTGCAATAGTATTTGTCTCTGTCAGTCCAACAAATAAACAAGAATATAATTTAAAGAAATGTGGACCACTAATTAATATTTATCTGGAAAACAAAGGGTTCTTTATACACTGTAAGTTTTCCCATGTGATTTTTCCTGACATATACTACTATTTTTAGGGTAAGTGGAGCTTTTGTAATAAAAAAAGATATGCTAGTCACCTTTCTAGCACCGTCAGCACAATACCTGAGAGAATCATCTTTAAAAGAAGAAAGGTTTATTTTGCTCACAGTTTTGAAGGTTTCAGTCCATCGTTGGTTGGCCTTTTGCTTTGAGGCCTATGATCAGGCTGAACATAATGACAGACATTCAGGGCACATAAAGCTGTTCCCCTCAGTTCCTGGTGATCAGGAAGCAAAGAGGGAGACATAGGAGACAGGAGAGAGACTGAAGTCTCAGTATTTCTTTTGAGGCTCTGCCCCCAGTGACTTATTCTTCTTTCACTAGGTCCTACCTCACAAGGATTCCATTATCCCCTGACAGTGCCACAGGCTAAAGATGAAACCTTCATCACTTGGGCTGTAGGGGACACTTACCCAAGCCATAGCAAAGGAAAAGGAGGAAACAAGCGTTTTAAACTGTACACCGTGTGCTAATGCTATAGTAGATGCTTCATGGATATCATTTCATTCAATTTGTGGGAAGCTTTAATTATAGCTGCATTTGGCAAAAGGTTCAATTTTCATCAGGGAAATAATAAAAGGAATTGAGGATAACCAGAAGGACAGGATAGCATTGAAAGAGAAATTTGAGCCAAGGTACATTTGGCAGTTGGCATGGAATTGATGATTTTGAGAGACATCATAGGTCAAAACATTAGCAGTCATCTCCACAAGCAGTCCTGTTTTATGAGGAAATGCGATACCAAATATTGCTTGGATGAATCATAATTAAGAGGAAACACAATTAAACCTGTGTTAAGGAGGATAAGAAAGGTAAGACATAAATGATACAAACAGGTGATAGAGAAATTATGACTGTGGGCACGGCCAGCTGCTTTGCAGTTTAAATTTACCCCTTTCCCTGTTGTCATGAAGAAGGGGACTTTCCCATAACCTTCCATCAGTTGCATGTCACCAAACTTAAAGTTGTTTGCCAAACTCAAAATTTGTCCAGGCCTTTAGAAGTCAGAACAGTGGTTGTTTTGGGAGTGAGAAATGGCAAGACAGGAGACCAGGGGAGAAGGATTCCAGGGAGCTGGGGAGATTCTGCTTTTGATCTGGCTGCTGTGCACACTTGCATATTCTGTTTGTGCAAATTCATTACACTGTATAATTATATTATTCATACTTTCTGTTTATGTATTATATTTCAATCAAAATGTTAAAAGAAGTTTTACATTCTACATAGCCTTGTTAGTATTGAAGGATTGGTTCCCAATCCATTGTGCTACTGGGAGATAGGAAATGGTGGTATCTTCCGGAAGTGGGTTCCAGTGGGAGGAAGTTAGGTTACTGGTGTATGCTCTAAAAGAGAAAAGTGAAACTATGGTGCTCTTCTTTTTCACTCTGCCTTGGTTTCTTTTCTCTCGTTGCTGAGACAAAATACCCAACAACCAAAAATGAAGGAAGGAAAGGTTTATTCAACTTACAGTTTGTGGAGGTTTCAGGGCATACTTGGCTGGTTCAAAGGCAGAGTGGCACATGGCAGAGGGCAAATGTTCATAACCAACACAGTAAAAACCACAAGAGCAAAAAGGGGAGGAATGGCTACAAGCAGCCTCTTCTCTTCCCTACATTGTAAACAGCCCACCCCCACCCAGGGGGCGTGTAGCTCTCACACAGTCTCCATGCCGGCCTCTCCCACAGGCTCAGGATGTGTACAAAGCAAGCACCCTGGCTGCCTGCTGAATCACTCAGCCAAACCTCTGGACTCCCCAAGTTGACACAATGTATCAACCATAACACACTCCTTGCTTTTTGGCGGGGTAGCGTGCTCCACTGCATGCACCTGTCATGATCTCTGGCCTCGCCACAGACAGAATCAAGGCAGTAGGGCCAAGAAATCTAGATTGAAATGTCTGAAAGCTTGAGCCAAATAAACCGTTCCTCTTTCTGAGCCATCTTAGCTATCACAATAGCGTAAACTTCCCTAGAACATCCAGCATCTTTTTGTTTCATTAGTTACCTGTATTTATTATTACTCCCTGCATGGATTTAAAAGACCTCAACACACCAGAGTGAAATACGCAGTGATTTTCAGAGTCAACGAAAAACTCTAACAAAGCGTCCACATGCATGTATGTGCACACCCACCCTCACACACATACACATGCACAGTCCACATAGAAACAGAAAACAAATTTTGCCTCACCACAGAAAAATATCTCTCCTAATAAAAAATAAGCTTCAGATTTAACCCTCACAATATTAAATGGTATATAACAAAAAAGGCACATGATGGCAACAGCACTATTACCACTTGTGGAATAATTGTGAAATAAATCTCATACATCATCTTATAACATGTATTAAAAGCATTTCCAGATAACTGAGAGAATAATAAAAAGAATAGGACCATGAAGCTCTAAATACATTTCAGGTTAACACTGACACCTATAGAATTTAAAACTAGTACTAGGTACGGTGGTGCACAGCTATAACCCCAGCATTCTGGTGAGTGTGAGGCAGAAAGACCGCAAGTTTGAGCCCAGCCTGGGTAACTCAATGACTTAGTAAGACCCTGTCTCAAGGTAAAAAGAACGGTAGTAAAATCAGCGAGCAGTGAGTAGGTCCTGAGCCATAGGTTTGCTGGCTGGGGGAGCGGCAGATAGGGAAGAAGATCCCACCTACAGTGTATGGCATACAGGTTTGCGATGATCAGAATCCCTATACTGAGCCAGCAGATATTACTGAGGACCTTGTCATAGAGTCATTCCTGAAATGACTCAGGAGACAATGTCAACGGGAAGGCAAAGTTGAGCGCAAGTTGAAGATACTGCCCTCTTGATACAGAAGGACTTGAGGAAGTTTGCTAGGGTGAAAGATTTGCCTACTATGAATGAAGCATGGAAATGAGCTAGGAAATAGGAAAACATTTGATGAAGCCAGTAATGGGTCTTGATACCTTTTGTACTTTTTGAAGTTCCGTTATTTTCTATGGAAGTCGTAGAGAATAACTTTATTTTCAGCAGCCATGTCCTGACATCTAGGCACATACGTAGGAGGAAAAATATCACAAAATCCCCAGCCTTGGTTTTCATGTCTTTGGTTTGGAGTTTTTGTTTAAGCCTTTAATTGCCAACATTTACATGATCATACTTGAGTTACTCACTGGGCTTTAATGACCGTGTGTAAGTTAAGTGTCTTGCAAACCGTGCGGCTCCTTCTGACTTCCAATTGTCTGAAGAATAAACTAGTATTTATTCCTGCCATTGTAAGCTGTACTCCAGTGGTTTCATATGTAAAATCTAATGCCTTTTGACTATGACAGCTGAGGCCTGTGCTTCCTGTGCTCTGAAGTTTTTAGACAACAGTTGTCTGAGAGGTTATTAAAGAGAGTGAACTAGTTTGTGTTTCTTTTAAGAAATGATGTGGGAAACCACAAGTTTTTGTAGGAATGTTTATCTGTCCTAAAAGATAGTTTGTTTTACTATCTTTTCTAAAAATAGCTGTTTTTCAAAAACTAAGTTTCATGCCTGTGCTTTGGTGTTAATGCTTCTTAAAAAAAAAATTTAAAAGATTTTTGGCTTCTTCTGTTTGTTAAGTTTCAGAACTCATTTTCCTGGATCAAAGCTTCTAAAAATAAATGCTGTCAGTAGTAGGTATGGCATTGCTTAAAAGGCTGATGACAAGATAAGCATTTAGAGTAGTGGTATACTAACCCATTTGCAAGTACTTGTGCATTGTGGGAGTGTGTACTTGATTGAAACCGTATGTGGCCATAGGAACTCCTTTTGTAACTCAGGATATGCAGGTTTTGTGTGTACTTAGCTTATTGCATTAAACTAATTGCTCTTAGCTTAAAATAAGGATTAAAATCATATTTAATGCTATCATTAAATGTTACTTTGTGAAACTGAAATTTTTGGTGTTGCTTATAAACATTATCTGTAAGTGGCTACTGAGAAAATTTTAATTTCTTAACCTATTGATACATAGAATAAAGTATGAAAATTTAAACAGAAAAAGAGAACTGGAGATGTAGCTCAGTGTGAAGAATTGGGCTCAATTCTCAGACCACAAAAAAGTAAAGGAAAGGTAGCATATGTATCAAAATCATTTTCATAACTATAGATAAAATATACAGCAGATGTAATAGAATATGAAAAACCAATAAGTGAAGGGTAGTAAGAGAAAACAAACCTATAGTAATAACACTAGGCCATATGTCCAGTTTATACCAAAAATTCGAAGGGCCTTAAATCCTTTTATTAAAAACAAGGAGAAGGCTAAAATGAAAGAAAAGAGAGAGCCTTGCTTTCATAGTAAGGCTCACCTGCTATCTTTTTCCTTTACTCTAAGGTAAATGCTTATATCTTTTTATCATTATTTTTGAACAGAACGCATTTCCTGGAGGAACAAACACAACTATCTTTCACATAATGATGAACGCACAGGAAGTGGAATGATTGCAAAACGCAGTGGTGCAAAAGAGCGAGCAAGATTCTGAGTTGAAGAACAGATTGGATACAATCATTTCATTTTATTCCTTCCACAAACCCCTGCTAAAATCACATGAAAAGGGCATTTTCAGATAACACGTACATCCACAAGGACACTGAGAATGAAGGAGAAGACACTGCAACACATTCCTGGAAAATGGGTGCTGGGAAACAGATGAGACCGACACAAGACAGTCCTGGAGAAAGCTGAAGACAAGGCCAGCTGCAGCAGCCTGGTGAATTGTGGAGTCGCTAGGAGCTCAACTGGTGCTACAATCCTGGTTTGTTCCTCCACAGGGCTGCGTACCCTGGCCTGGCCCTCAGTCTGCCCTGAAGGCCCCGCTACAGCTCTGCCCCGATGACACACTTTTGCATACTCATACAGCTCAGCGGGGGTTGACCCAACTTGATTTACAATTAGAACTCTCAAAAGGCTTGACAACTATCAGTACTAAACTTGGGGCTCTTGGGGAAAAGGGGCTGCTAAAATAAGGAAGGTCACATAAGTTGCTGGAAATACACCCATATCTCTAACTCCCCTACCCTACCCACTGGGAAGCTGCCCTTCACTGCTCTTTCTCCACACCTTCTCTTAGATGTCTGGATATTTTTCCCTAGAGAATAGAATGGGTGCCTAGATTGGGAATCCAGTGTGGAGTCTCTGGACTGGAACAAAATCCGGGGAATTAAGTGACTGCAGGGTGCAGAGACTGACTCACAAGACACCACCTGTCGGCCTCAGGCCTTCTCTCTACTCTTGAAATATCACCAGCAAGATCTTTATCTTTCAGTTATGATGCCTCTCTGAGGAATGTGCTCAGATTAACAGTGCAGATATGAAAATACCTAAACAAGGATACCCAACTGTTATGGTTTGTGTCTGCATGTCCCCTGAACTCCTCATGCAGTCATGGGGCGGGCTTCTAGATTTATGATTGATTCATGGTCCAGTGTTGGAATTATGGATATGAGTGCTACAACTGCCCTGGGGCAGATAGTTTGCATACAGTGTAAGGCAGGGAAAGAGGCTGCCTGCAGCTGGCGCACCTCCATTTTGCTCTTGTAGCTTTTGCTGTCTTCTGCTGCCATGAACTGTTGCCCTCTACCCCGTGCCTTGGAGCCAGTCAGGTATGGACTGAAACCTCCACAAACTGTAAGCTAAATAAACCTTTCCCTCCTTAATTTTGGGTGTCATGGATTTTGTCTCAGCAATGAGAGAAAATTCACCAAGACACTAGCCAACACTCCGCCAAGAATAACTTACAGCAAAGCTCAAAGTCCACAAGCAGTGCCACACAGCACGAGCTGAGAGTCCGCATGCTTTGCTGTCCTCCCTTTCTTAATTTTGACCACACCATTAAGAATTTCCAGCCATCAGATGAAGCCCTTGTCTTGTAGGATACAACATCAAAAGTATAGGAGATAGTTTCCTTGTTAGGCACTAACTCTGAGGAGGTGATTTTAGAGCAAACTCTTGAATGATGTGATAAAAGGATGCGTATGAAAATCTGCAGAAAGAGCTTCAAGCCAGGGGAAGAACAGACCTTCAAAGACAGAACTCTGCCTGGTGTTCACAAGAATATTTTGTAAGGAAGCTAGAGTCCTAGGTAATGAATATGAGTCAATGGTGGGAACTGAGGCCAACAGTAGAGATCAATCTGGGCCTAGATATTTGTAGATATGATCAGATGTGATAAGGGATTTGACATTTCTAGTCAAAGGTGAAGACACTGTCTGTTTTTTCATTAGAAAGTGAAATCCCTAACTTGATTTTGACTTGAGAAGTTCCCCTTGGCTGTTGAGTGGAAAATGAAGTTCACAGCAGGCAAGATGTGATAGTCCAGTTGAGCAATGGTGTGACTTGGACCAGACTGAAGAGACTGAGTTCCATTAAGTTTGGGCCGAAAAGTAAAGAGCAGCCCTATGGCTTAAGTAATTGATTAATGGAGATACTGTTTCTGGGTATGGAGAAGACAGAGGGAGAATTGGGTTTGAAGGAAAACTAAACAAGTAATTTTGGAAAGTTAAGGTATCAACAGTCTCAGATATCCAACTGGAGGTAAATCATGTACACAATCATTTAGAAGATTTGGGAAGCCAGGGCAAAGTTGGAGGTTGGAGCTAAAGGTTAGGATTTATCAACAAAGTCATGAAATTGATTGCAACTCTGCTGAAAACCACTGCTGACTGAGAAAGAAGGGGTTGCATGGCTGAGCCCTGGGGCTCTTCAATTTTTTTTTTTTTTTTTTTTTTTCCGGGACCGGGGATCGAACTCAGGGCCCTAGTGCTCAGCGGCAAGCACTTAGCCCACTGAGCTGTACCTCCAGCCCACTCTTCAGTGTTTAGACAAGGAGGATCCTGTACAATCCAGAGAAACAGCAGCCAGTGAAGATCGAGAAAAATCAAGAGTATGGCTTCCTGAAGCCGATGTAGCTTCTGCATAAACATGTGTTTGACAGTTCTTAAGTGCTTGTTAAAAGTTTGCACAAGAAACACATGAATATATTTTGTATAACATTTTAGAAGTAAATATATAAAGAGAACACAAGGTAAAAATCATCATGCTTTAGTCTGTAAGTTATTTTTAAAAAGAAGTTTATTTTTGTTAGTTTACGATGCATATTCAGCGCATGCACTGTGAGGGATTGGTGCACATATACATCACACCTTGATGCTTTTGCTTTTCCTTTGTCTTCTCTCCCTCTTGTCTCTCCCCCTACCCAGATCACCTTCCTATCTCCACAAAGTCTATCTCCCTGTTTCCTACAATCTGTTTTTCATTTTACTCTTTCAATTATTTATATTTGGAGTACCTCATGTAAAAGAAACCATAGGATATTTGCCTTCTGTGTCTGATTTATTTCTCTTAGCATCATAGATTCAAGGTGCACCCGTTTTCCTACAAATGCCTCAAATTTATCCTTCTTTATGGCAGAGTTCTATTCTATTATGTGTGAATACCACATTTTCTTTATCTATTCATCTGTTGATGGACATAGGCTGCTTCCAAGATTTAGCTATTGTGAGTTGGCCTGCTATAAACATGAGTATGCATGAATTACTGTAGTTTGATGTTGTTAACTGTTTTTGGAAGATACCCAGAAGAGGTGTAGCTGGGTCAAATGGAATTTCTACTTTTACTCTTTTAAGGAATCTCCATACTGATTTCCATAGTGGTTGTACTAATTTACATTCCCACCAGCAATACAGGACTCCTTTTTCCCCACAGCCTTGCCAACATTTGTTGCTTTTTGATTTCGTGATGATAGCCATTCTTTCTGGAGTAAGATGGACTCTAAAGTTGTCGATTTGCATTTCTCTAATGGATGTTTTAGTCCTATTCTCTTGCATAGAGGTAATCTCTGTCAACATTTATTGTGTATCTATTTTGGTCAAATTCTTTAATTTTAGGTGTATATGTGTGCAAAATGTTTTTATATAGATAGGACAATCTGTTCATATTGCTACAAATTTACTTTTATATTAAGAATATATCATGGAGGTGGTTTTTTTCCAAGTCATGTATGGAAAGTCATATAATTTTTCTTTAACTTGTGCAGATAATCCTACAGATTGGAGGTCCCATAATCCATACAAGCACATTCTTATTGTACATATATACACTTCATATATTCACAGTAACAAACAATGCTTTGGAAAAAGTCTTTGCATGAGCTTTCTGTACATATATTCTCAGACACAGAGCTCTACCGGCTGAATTGCCAGATTCACAGTACACATTTTGAAAATATGGGCATATACACCATATTCCTTGACAACCGTGAATATTACCAGTTGTGTGTATTGCCACACTGGTGATAGATACATGACACTGTTTTCAGTTTCCCAATTTCAAGTGAAGGTGACCATCTTTTACTGATTTTAGACTATTAACATTTCTATTTTGGAAAACCATCTATTTATTATGGTTAGATTTTTCTAAAGAATTTATTTTTTCAAATAAGATATTATCTAACCTATGAGTCCAAATATGTTTAATAATATTTCTACAGATTTTTAAAATTTTTTTAAAACTCTCAGTTTTTTGGTTGTTGTGGTGGTGGTTTGTTTGGCAAAAGATTGAGCCCAGGGCCTTTCCACTGAATTATGTCTGGCCATTTTAATTTTGAGGCAGGATCTCTCTAAATTGCTCAGCTAGGACTTGAACTTATGATCCTCCTGCTTCAGCCTCTCTCTCTTGCTACTTGGATTATAGCCATGTGCCACCACTCCTGATTTATTTTTAGGTTTTGAAACCTCTCAGAATTAATTTTATACATGGTGTGTAGTCTAACACTTTTTTTCCAAAGTGGACAATGACTGTTTCTAACACATCAGCTGAAATTTCTGTGTCTCCCTTGCTCACTAGAGTATTGCTGGCTCCTCTAGCCTTGAAGCAAGACTGGACAGGCATCAAAATAACTCTCACCTCCCTCCTTCTGATACAAGATATAATCGACAGAATCTACTGCTGGTTTTCTCTGAACACAGCAGTAGTTTTGAGCTTGGTCTTTCTCTAGGGAACCTTTAAAGACAGACTGGACTTTTGCCTGCTGAGCGCCTGCAGCTCAGTTCCATGGCTGCAGGGACACATTTGACCTTCACAGGCCACCTACAGATACCCCCCAATTTTGTGTCCAAAGGTACCTGTCTGGCTCACCCAGAAACCTGTGCAACCATGCTTTCACAGAAGAAATGCTTCCACCTTTAATATGACTTTGGAATGATTGAGTAAACATACTTATAATCAAAAAGATGATTTATAATTATATAAATCTAGAGCCAATTCCAATTCACATAGACATACAAAGTATTTTTGCCTGGTTTCAATATGCTCTGAATTATCTAGAAGTGAACATACCAACTAAATCAAAGGTAGATTGCACTTTTTGGTGTTCAACATTTCCCCTCAGTTGCTCAACCCTTCAGAGCGTCTCATCACCATGACAACAAGGTCCTTGAATCACTAGTCCCATTGCCCTGTATCATCTGGCTTGGTCACTATCACAATCCTGGTGATCCCATGTATAGGCACCATCATCCATGTACTAGGCACTTCATCATGTGGTTTTTGTTGTTGTTGTTCAGTTGGCTACGTTTTTTTTCTTTTTCAATTACAGGGGATTGAACCCAGGGCCTTCACAATAAGCTGCATCTTTAAATTCTGCGTCCTTTATTTATTTTTTTTAATTTTGAGCCAGGATCTCACTAAATCACCAAGTTGCCCAAACTGGATTGAGCTAGAGATCCTCCTGCCTCAGCCCCTGAGTGGTGACATTACTGACACGGCTATCACACACAACTGGCTTCTATTTTATGTCAGATGTAAGCCTTCATAGAACATGTTTTTCTTTGGCATTCTTTATGCATTAGAGTTATTTTCCTTTTTTATTTAATTCTCTGTTAGGTATACAGCAAAATTATAGCCATAAGAATTAATTTCATTTCAGGGAGTATTACACAGAAGACATCGCGACATATTTGTCATAAAAAAAGGCCCTGCTCTAGCAGAACTGAGAATCATCACTGCTCAGAATGTATTCTAAACTTCTCAGCTCATCATCCCACGCCCTTGACTTTCAGGCTCACCTCCTTAGTCCTTCCCTACACACGCCCTGCTTACCAGGTGCATGGAACAGGTACGTACAGTGCTGATGCGTCCCTGGGCCTGGTGTGTGTGCCCTTCTACCCATGAGTCTAGCTCGCCCAGTGCTGGCCTCCATTTCCAGGCACAGAGACTTCTCTGCAGAGCCCCAGCATCTTGATCTTAGCGCTGTCTACATACCATGTGCTAGTTTAGCTGTGAATGTTTCTCTTTCCCCTCCTGCATTTGTGCATCTTTGAACACAAAGTCCAGAGACTCATCTTGGTGTCTCAGATTTTTGCCTTATGTCTGTCTAGCAAATTTCAGGTGCATACACATTATGGATTAAACCCATTTGATTTCCACAAATCAAGACGTAGCCATTTTCTGTGGTGGTGTTGGTCCCCTGGAGCATGACTATGTGGCATTAGACAAAGGGGGAGGTGGAGAGAGATGAAGAGGAAAACGAAACATCAGTCTGAGCTCTTGTCTGCTTTGAGGACCCCTTGTTCCCATTACTCAATTCCTCTTTCCTCTTGCCGCTTCAGAGAGCTCCAGCTGCCTGGTCAGCGGACTAGGAACCCAGAGGACACAGAGGAGACTGCGGAGTGTGTGTGTCCGCAGGGCCCTGGCTGAGGTCTGAGAGATCTGGCAGAAACTCTCCTTGGAGAACAGGCACTGGATCCTTGCAGAACATGGGCCATTTGGAAATGTCCCTGAGTGTGCCAGTTACATGATCACAGACTATAGACCTGAGAGTGCTGCGGAGTATCTTGTAGATCTCTGAGTCCTTCCCTCATTCTACCCATGAGATGATGGAGTCTTAACGGGAGAGAGAATTTCCTAAAAGCTTTGCACCCCCATAATCCCACATGTGATGGAGCCCTGCCTGGGCTGCCTGCACTCACAGATCCCTAGGATTTGGCATCTCTGTGCCTGAAGCACTGTCGTCCGAGTGACGCCTGTTCCCGTGATAGACAGCTGGTTAGGATGTGCATTCTAATAGACGGATACAGAGATAGTGGACTAGCACTAAGGACATGTAGGGGCGCTACATATGCATAGAACAATTCTGAACAGGGGCACAAAAGCTATAGTTACCTTTGGGGACTGGAGAGTTGGAGACTTGTCAGGAGCTTTTTAAAAAAATTGCTTTCCACCACGCATCTTGCTTTCTGCTATTTGAGTTCTTTTTAATCATATATGCATAGAGATGTACATCAAAAAGTAAGTTACATTTTTTAAAGAAAGCAAGCTTGGGATTCAAAACTCAGCCCAAAGAAAAGGCCTCCCCCAAAGAATTTCTGGCATTGATATTTGATTGCACCCTCTCCTGCAGCACGTGTTCTCCTGCTCTGTAATATACACATCACCATTTCAGCTCCCTTCTTAGTGCTCCAGTGCGTCTCCACGCTTGGACGTTCACAACTATAAGGCACGGCTGCTTCCATGGAAATCCTTCTAATCATTTCTCTCCATAAGTAAAGAACCACAGTGCTGTATTGAGCAGGCAGACTCAGGGCTTAAAGATGGCTGCAAGCCTTTTCTGTCAATTAAGTTTTACCTTTTTTCTCATACACCCAGTGAATGCTCACTGCAGAAAATTATGAAAATTCAAGTAAGAAGTGTGCATATCACCAATTGAGAATTTTTTTCAATTTGCATGAATGTTTACCTCCCAGATCACACTATGGTTCAATTAATGTTTGCTTTTTCTTTGAAGAGGAAAAGAAAGGAATGTCTGTGCCTCAGTGTAATTATGTGGTACTCACATACAATTAGGATGCAGTGCGTAAGGACCCATTTTGAAATTGCTGCCCCGTTCATTAAAACACCAAAGCATTTCTGAAAAGTAGAGTGAGTGATCCATTGCCTTAATTAGACTACCTTAGGCTGCTCAGACTGGTTAAGAGGAAAAAATACCACGCCTGTTAGGGGGAAATCTTGGAAAAAAAAATAGACAGAGGCAGCTAAATGAAATCTCCCGGGTAGAGAAATTCTTACTATCATTTTCTTTTCCCAAGAGGATTCAGCTTTTAAAGAACTGGGATTACTCCATGGCAACTGACTGTCACACTGGATGCATTTCATTTGTTGATAACTAGGTTCCTTTTTTTGGCAACACTTTGAATGAACAACTGTAGACTCAAAACTTAGCATTGTGTACCACTGGGATAAAAGTAGGCGTTATTGAGTTACTTCAGAAAACTGGCAAAGAATTATGCCATGACTGCAAAGCTACTTAATTATCTGACTTCAGAATTTCAGTTGCAAACTGACTCCCTAGGAAGGGGGAGGGGGAATATGCTGAGGACAGAAAGGAAAATAGAGTCACAGTGCTCGCAACTAACTGGAGGTCAGTGGAGAAAAGATCGTGAGCAGGTGTTTCAGGCCCTGGGGTGTGTCTCCCCAGCCTCCCCTGCTAACATCTGTTATTCCAGTGAGTCCTGCAGTGAATATGAATCAGACTCCCGTTTTGCAGGCTTGAGAGGCAGGACACAGCTGCAGGCTATTACACTATTAAAATGCTTGGAGCCATGAGAAGGCTTCTAGAATCTGTCTTGGAATCTGGGGATTCCAGGTTAAGTGTCCATCTCCTGGGGGAGAGGTTGGAGACCAATGGACTCGAGATAGTCAGAAAAATAACCTCTCGATGGCAGAAAGCTCAGTAGGTGGGTGAAAGAAAAGCATCTTTCAAAGTGAATTTGGAGCCAACTGGGTGAAATCCCTCATAAAAGGAGTGGCTGAGGTGAAAAGTGAAACATAAGAATCAAAACAATTTCAATATGGTTCTTGGAGTCAACACTTCTATTGCCATATGAATGAAAGCATATACATTTGAACACTATACTGTCCACAGTGTGACTTTAGAAATGTCTAAAGAGAGCAGTATGCCCAAGAATCAAGACTTCCTGGATTTGGAGAAGGCTCTTGCTTCATGGATGAGCCCAGGAACAACACTGTGATTCCCAGTTAAATAAAATGGAAACCAGTTCTGTAGCCTGTTCTCTTCGTTGCTGGGATATTTCTCAGCATGGGCTAGGAACAGGAGTACTGTTTAATTCTTCTTAAAGCTATTTAGAACACTTTGGAAGTCACTCTCAGAGGGCATTTATGAATTTCCTGGCTGAATGATTGGTAGAAGATATGCCCAGAGAAAGAGCAGGCATGCAGAAGTCCCAAAAGCCCCACTGACAGGTAAGGAGGAAAGGCTGAGTTAGGCTTCTTAATGGGGCGCAACTCTGGGGAAGAAAGAAAAATACATCACCCAAGACACAGACAGAGAGGTCTGTTCATGGGAAGCCAATCAGCAGATTAATCTCGGTTACAAAGAAAGAGATTTTGTTGACACATAACTATAACTGTGGCACTCTGCAAGGCTGAGGCAGGAAGATTGTAAATTTGAGCCCATCTGGGCAATTTAGAAATTTAGCAAAAGCCTGTCTCAAAACAAAATAATTTTTTTTCTAAAAAGGACGAGGGATGTAGGTCAGCATGAAGGCCCTGGGTTTAACCCCCAGTACAATTTTAAGAATAAGCATAAGAATAAGAAGAATAAGAATAAGAATAACAAAAGGAATATGTGGTAGGGGAGAAAGAGATTGTGAGAGAAAGAGAAAGAGAGACACAGACAGAGAGAGAGAAAGAGATTTTGTCCATGAGACTGAGGTTCAGGTGCCAACAGAGAAATGGATCTGAAGAATCCACAGAGGGCCCAAGAGTCCCAAGCATGTAGCTGCTGAGATTCAAGACACTTGGGGAGCCCCTGAGTGTAGTCTAAGATTTGGGGAGGGGGTTGAAGCCATATCAGCCCCAGGAGTGACACTCATTTTTGAGGCAACTACAGTAACACAACTTTCTTTCTGCTTCCTTCCCAACCTAACTTCTTGAATGTGCTGGAAAAGAGTTTCTGATGGAAACTACGCTATCAGTGAAGAAGAGGTTGAAGCAGAGGTTATGGAACAAGGAAACTGAGAGTCAAGAAACACAGCAATCTGAAAAGAGTGAAAACAGAGCTGAAGAGATAATAGAAGTTGTTCTTGGAAGTTCACACTGAAGAGGCTCTCCTATGAAGATTTTTGTTTGCTTGCTTTTTGTTGACACTAAATAATGATCACACAAGTTTATCTTGATGAGATTTCAGAGTGTCGAAGAAAAAGGAAAAATCTCAAAGGACACAGACAGCCAACCCATGTTGACTAACAGATACGTCTTCAGTCTTCTCAGTAAGGTCATCATGTCACAAGAGTGAGGAAGGAACAAGATCCTCGGAGCTGTAGGGAAAAGGACGTGCTCTAGGAATTCTAAACCAAGACAATATCTATCTCCATGGCAACGGGAAGATAAACATGTTCAGAGACATGCAAGTATTCAAACACTAAATTATTCATGTCATATTAAAAAGTATCCCAGGAGAACAGAAAAGAGGTAGATAGTGGTGATGATAATGAAAAATATAAAAAGTTTCCCAGGGAATAATTACTGTTTACATGGTTATGACACATAATTAAAATGTCAAAATGGCTTTGAAAGAGAAATTACAGAGAGTAAAACTGACATGTAACACCCTGGTTTTGAAATCTGAAATAATTCTAACACAGTCTGGCAGGTTAAAAAAAAAAAAAAGGAAAACTTAAAGCAAGATGAATTCCTTATCTGATATGAGATGTTAAGGACTTGTTAGGACAGACAGAAAAGTAAAAGATGCTCTCTAAAGGTTATGAATAGACTGTATATTTTCCAAATAGTGGAAATATAAAATATACCAAAATAAATAAGTAAACAACAAACAGGAAAAGTGAAGAACAAGACAATGAAAAACATAAAAAGTACTTTCCATTGAGATAAATGCAAATGAGTCAGATTCTGTCTTTAAGGCAGTGGTTTTCAAAGGGGGTCAGTAAAGAACCTAGCTAAATGATTTCAAAATGATGTAGAAATACAAAGTATTTTTTAAGAAGATGGATAGAGACACGCCAGATAAACATAAATAAAATGCAGAAAAGCATTAAGGCTGGGCTCACTAGACTTAAAGAAAAATCCCTTGAGCAATGGAGACCATTTTATAAATCATAATCAGACGGCAAAGTGCAAGTATAGTAGGAATAATTAAGGGACCAACAACAGCATAGCACTGAAAGATTGGATCAATTCTCTTAGTAAAGGTCCTAACACAAGTCAAACTGAAAGCACAATAGAGGAATGCCTGCTCTTAAATTAAACATTTTTATTTTATTTCACTGTTTTATTTTATGTAGTGTGTGTGTGTGGTCCTAGGAACTGAATGTAGGGCTTTGCACTTTCTAGGGAAGTGCTCTACTACTGAGATACATCCCCAGCTCTTTTTATTTTATTATGAGATAGAGCCTTGCTAAGTTGCTCAAACTTGAAATACTACCACCTCAGCCTCTCAAATAACTGGGATTATGGATGACCACCACCACACTCGCATACTTGAGGGAGTTTTGAAAAAAAATTAATGTTTGTATTAGGGGCCTTTAGATGGCTTAGTTACTTCCTTGTTGGGGGGACAAAAATAACCAGCATCCACAAGTTTAAAAAGGAAGGGTTTATTTTAGCTCACAGTTTGTAGAGGTTTCAGTCCATAGTCTGTTGTCTGCAAGGCAAGACTGCATGGCCAAGGGGTATGGCAGAGGAGAAATGGTCCATAGCAGTACAGGCAGAAAAACGCAGCAGCAGCAGCAGCAGCAGCAGCAGCAGCAGCAGCCGGGAGACTCCATTTCCCTTTTTACTCCATTCAGGATATAAACCTCTTGATGGGTGCCACTCACACCAAGGATGGGTCTTTCTTCTTCAATAACTCCATCCAGCCACACTCAGAACTATGCTAATTCAATCAATGGCTAAGCCAGTTATCACATACCCATGATCCAGTTATTCCCAAAAGCCCCACTTGGGGGAATATGAGGTTTTAGGGGACATTTAGATATAAACCGTAACACTAGACAAACAATGTTATGAGAAAATGATCCATTTTAGAAACTGGCTTATGTGATGATGGAGGCTGAGAAGATTTCCATCTGCTATTGTCAATCTGAAGAATCAAGAAAAGCTGGTGATGTAATTTAGGGACAGTCCAAGGACCTGAGAACCAGGAGCAATACTGTTTGAGAGTAGGAGAGGATATTTCAGCTCTGAGAAAGTGAATTCACTCTCCCTTTTCCCTTTTTGTCTCTTCAGGCCCTCAACAGATTGGATGGTGGTGAGGATATTTTCTCTACTTGATCTACAGATTTGAAGGCTAATCTCTTTTGGAAACTCTCTTACAGATATATCCAGAAAACATCTGGTTCAGTAGCTAGCTAGGCTAAAAAGCCTAGTCAAGTTACATATAAAATTAACCATGACAATGTTTAATTTTATTTTCTTCTTCAAAGATCTTTCATTCACTTTTTTTCTAGATTATTTTATTGAATATTTAACCAAGTATTCTTTCTTACTTAAGGATAAGAATATACAGAATTAAGTATTTTCTTTTGAGTGTGGTTTTGATCATAACCCATTGCTTGAGAGAACAGTGTCTCATGGAATAAGATGTGATCTGTTTTAAGATTTCTTTTCTACTCAAGACTTATTTAGGAGTCTCTGCTTTTAATTTCCTAGGGCTTTAATTCTTAAGAATTAATCCTAGATTCTTCATATTCAAAGAGTTGAATCTAAGCCATCTGTGATAAATCAAGAGCCAGCATCATACTAAATGGACAAAAACTGAAAGTGTTCACTTTAAAGACAGTGATGTTCACTGTCACCACTCCTATTCATAGTTCTGGAGACACTAGCTAGAGCAATTAGACAAGAGAGAGAAATAAAATAAATAAAGATAGGAAAGGAAGAAGTGAAATTATCTTTCTTTGCAGATGACATGTTATTCCACATAGAAGAACCCAAAAAAATCCACCAAAAGACTTCTAGAATTAAGCAACAAGTTCAATAGCATAGTTGAATACAAAGTCAACACTCAGAAATCAATAGTATTCCTATACACAAACAACAAACATACTGAGAGAGAAATAAGAGAAACCCTACCTTTCACTGTAGCATCCAAAAACTGAAATATTTAGGAATTAATCTAACAAAAGAAGTACAAAATCTATACAGTGAAAATTACCCTACTCTGAAAAAAGAGATTGAAGAGGATTTTTAAAAATGGAAAGATATTCCTTGCTCATGGGTAGGAAGAACTAACATTGTGAAAATGGCCATACTCCCAAAGTTGTTAATCAGATTTAATGCAACACCATTGTCAAACCCCACAGACCTGAAAAAAAATTCCTAAAATTTATCTGGAACCAGAAGAGACCCAGAATAATAAAAGCAATCCTGGGCAGTAAAGGCAAGGCAGAAGGTATCACAATCCCCAATTTGAAATTATCCTACAAAGTTACTGTGATAAAATCAGCATGGTATTGGCAAAAAAAATAAAAATAAAACAGACCTGAAGATCAATAGAACAAACTAGAAAATGCAGACACAACCACAAAAACAGTCATCTGTCTTGTCTTTGACAAAGGGGCTAAACATGTTCACTGGGAGAAAGATAGTCTCTTTAATAAATGGTGATGGAAAAACTGGCTTTCCACATGCTGAAGACTAAAACTAGACCCAAATCTATCACCATGCACCAAAATAAAGTCAAAATGACTTAAAGATCTGAATATTAGAACAGAAACACTAGATCTAATGGAAGAGAAAGTAGGTGGAGGTCTTCAAGACATAGGGGTAAGTAGAGAGTTCATGAACAAAAACCAAACTGCATGAGAAATACTTCAAAAAATCAACAACTGGGATCTCATCTTATTGAAAAGATCCTGCACATTAAAAGAAATCTCCAACAAGTGAAAAGAAAATCCACGAATCAGGAAAAAATTTTAGCCAATCGTCCCACAGACAAAGGACTCCTGTCTAGAACGTGTAAAGAATTAAAAAAAAAAAATCGGGCCCCCATATTTCAAAGACCCAATACAAAAATGGGCATCTGAGATGAATACACACTTCTTACATGAAGAAATACAAATGGCAAATAAATACATGAAAAAATGTACAACATCACTGGTCATTTCAGAAATGCAAATTAAAAGAATACTGAGATTCCATCTCCAGGAAGAAAGGCTATCACAAGAAATCAACCCATTACAAATGCTGGAGGGGCTGTGGGAAAAAAAGAACTATACTGTTGATGAGAGTGTAGACTGGTGCAACTATTAGTGGAAATCAGTCTGGAGATTCCTCAGTAAACTAGGATTAGAGGTCTCATTCAACCCAGTTACTCCCCTTCTGGGTATTTTTCGAGAAGAACTGAAAACATTATACCACAGTGATATATGTGTACTCAGTTTATAGCAGTGCAATTTGTAGTAGCTAAATCTTAGAAACAGCCCAAATGCCCATAAGCTGAGGAATGGATAAAAAATATGTGGTATTTTATCAAATGGAGTATTACTCAGCTATAAAGACAGATAAACTAGAGGCTTTTATAGGTAAGTGGCTGCAACTAGAGACCACACTCATGAGTGAAATAAACCAGATTCACATATGTAAACATTGCATTTCCTCCCTACTATAAGAACCTGAAAGAGTAAATAAAATGTGAAAGGTACAATAGATATTGTGAAAGAGAAAAGAAACTGCTCAAATAGGAAAGAGCAACTAGGATGAAGGAGGGGAGAGGAAAAAGAAAGAAGAGGGAAAAAGTATGTATATGTATACACAGGATAGCTAGGATAATTGTACTACTAACATCTGTTGGTTTATTGAAAGGAACCATTAATGTGTAATTGTTTGATCAATCTTGCATGCCTCTATCTAGTTATATGTGCAACCATTTTTTTTTTTTTTTTTTGTGGTACTGGGGATTGAACTCAGGACCCTGTGCTTGCTAGGCAGGCGCTTATTCCACTGAGCTATATCCCCAGCTCCTATGCAACCATTTTGAAGATGACATTAAGTAATATAACAACCAATATTAATATCCTATCACCATGTTTTGAAATTCTGCATCATTTTTGTTATTCTCTATGCTGTTTTGTTTATGTATTTGTTTTTGTTAATTTGTTTTTGTATTTGTTTTTGTTACTTGTTTATGTAATTTTTTAAGTGAAAAACAACCTGTATATATAAGGATAGCTGGAATAGGTATATTGCTAATGTTATGGTGTATTGAAAGGAGCAGTCAAAGCTTAAAATTTTCTTTTTCTTGACCAATTCTGCATGCTTGAATTGGGTAATCAGAATGACTGATCTGAAAACAACAATATACAGCATAAGAACCATTGTTGAACTCCTACCATCTTGTATGGTGAAGTTCTGCATCATTTCCAATGTTGTTTTAAATTATTACTTGTTACTGTCTTTGATTGTTTGATCAATCTTACATTCTTACAGCTAGTGGACTGAGCAACTTCGTTGAAGATAACAGTATGTAATGTAGCAACCATTGTTAATTCCTATCATTTTGTTTGGAGGTCACGTATCGTTTTTGTTGTTGTTTTGATTTTGTCTTCATTGTTGTTTTGTTAGTTTCCTTTTAATTTTTAAAATAAAAAAGAGTTGAATCTAAATCAGTATTATAAATATTTAATGTGAATTGAAAATACATACTCTTCATTTTTAATATGTGACACTCGTATTTATCTCAATGCTCTTAATTTCTAAAATGAGCACTACTGTCTTTGTTACTAAGAAAAATGTGTAACAACTGACATAAACTCAACAACAACAACAACAAAATAAATGCTACTTAAAATGGGCAAATGAATTCTCCAAAGAATGATCCCTGGTCATAAGCACTTCTACAGCAATGATACACAGATGGCCAAAGAATACATGAAAAGATGCTCAGCATCATCCATCATCTGAGAACTACACAGCCAAACCACAGTGAGGTGTCACATCCCAACCACGAAGGTGGCTCACCTGAATAAATAAATGCCTAAATAACAAAGGCTTTAGAATGTGGACAAATTGGAAGTCTTGCCCATTGTTGGTTAAGATGTACAATGGAGCAACCCTTGTGGAAAATAATTCAGTGGTTCTTCAAAATAATTAACATAGAATTACTGTATCATTCAGTAATTCCACCTTTGCGTACATACCCAAAAGGATCAAATGAAGAGACTTAAATATGTTCATGCTATTTAAAGCATTACTCATGATAATGAAAAAGTAAAAGCAAATCTTGGGTCCTTTCTCATATGAATGGATAAAGAAAAAGAATGTTGCTCGAACTTGTAAAAGAAAGAAACTCTAGTATGTGTTACAAAATGGAGGAGTCTTAAGCACATTCTGCTAAACAAAAAGAGCCAATCACAACCAAGTAAGTGCTGTATGATTCTATTTATATGAGGTATCTATAGTTGTCACCTTATGGAGACAGAGTAGAACGGTGGCTGCCAGGGGCTGGGCTGAGAGGGGTAAAAAGTGCTGTTTAATAGGAGCCAAGTTCCAGTTTGAGATGATGGTGGGTGGAGATGCCATGACACACTGTGAATGCAATCAACGCCACTGAGCTGTGTACTAAAATGGTTAAAGCGGTCAATTCCATATTATATATATTTTGCAACAATAAAAAAGAGCAGTAAGAATTGAGAAGAGAGATGCTGAGAACAGTGGGAAAGTGTTGACCAGCAGACTAGTCTTGGGCAGTTCCTGAGAGCTGTGTGAAATCCGGAAGCGCACACCCTGTGTCCAGTGGGTTCAGGTGAATGTTCATGCCACAGCTCCCCGGGAGAAGAGAGGGGGCGGGAGCGTGATGGTACTCCAGGCCTGGGCTTGGTCCACCCTGTGCTTACAGACTCTGCTGACCCCCTTACTTCTTCACTCACTCTGCCCCTTGGAATCCTGTAGAGACCAGAGGTAGCAGAGCTCTTCCATCTCCTCCCTTGCTGCACTCCCGTGACCCTCTCCCGTGTAGCACACTGGCTGCTTCTTGAGCGTTTAGTAATGTTCCCGCCCGAAGATCTGCCCTGCCTTGGGCCACTCATCTCATTTGCCCCTTCGCTTCCACCCTCAATCCTCCCACATGCTTCTTGTGTCCTTCTCTTTCCAATGGGGCCCTACTCTGACCCTTTGCTTCATTTTTTAAATTTATGTTTATTAGTACACATACATAACACATTTCGATTTTTTTACTACCTCTTGCCCTTCTTTGCCTCCTTTCTCTCTCCATCTCTAGTTCCTCTTCCTTGCAGAGATTCTTTCTCCCTATTTTGTATTACCTATGTTTTATTCTTCTCTTATATTATTTGTACTTCAGATTTCCCATACCAGAGAAACTGTGGAATATTTGTGCTTTGTGTCTGATTCATTTCATTAATGTTATGGCTTTAAGGCACATCCGTTTTCCTACAGATAACTGAAGTTTACCGTTTTTACAGCAGAGTAGTACTCCACTCTATGTGAATACCATATTTTCTCTTTTTTTGTTGTTTTCTTTTTTCTTTATCCAGTCATCTGTTGATGGATATATAGGCTGCTTCCAAGACTTAGCGATTATGAGTTGTGCTGTTATAAAGATGGATTTGTATAAATCATGGTAACATAATCTCTGTAACTCTTTTGGGAACAGACCTAGAAGGAAAATTCCCTATTTCATGCTGCAGCTTGTCCTGCCCTAGCCCTGGCATTCTCTGTTTTCATTTTCTTTTTCTTCTAAGAAACACGTACTATTTTAAACACACTGCAAATTTGTTCATGAACATATGACACGTGATTAAAAACACAATGAATGTTTAAATTTTAAAAAATGTATTACAAGGAACTGGGGGAAGATGGCGACCAGGTGAGCAGCAAGGGAGCGAGCCTCTTTGATAAACACCACCAGCTCGAGACAGACTTGGCGAGCGTGAATACCGGGACCTCAGCTGGGAAGTTTAAACTGGGCGTATTTCTCTGAGATGCCGGGGGAGATGTGGTAGGGCGGACCAGGCTGCCGGGGCGAGACGTGGAAAAGTC